>OZ026623.1:14697872-14862872 GCA_964020975.1 Hermodice carunculata | reverse complement strand
AAGCTGAGTTTCAGTTTGTGTATAGTTACAAGCTAGCGCTTTCTTGTCATGCGCGTCACAGAATAGTTTTTTCTGCTTATATTCGAAATGTTTACTATTCGCCTAACGTTTTTGTGAGTAATATCTATAAAGTTTTAATATGGTTATGATTATGATGGGTTAATATTTGCAATTTAATTCGAGTTTAAAGTAGCTTCTTTGAAATGCACACATCGTGAGGTGTTCTTCTATTCCGATGCCGCTGGAGGGGTTGTGATGCTGGCGTCAAAAACTCAACGCAGTGCAGAGTGCAGATAGCAAGCATGGCGAGTATGTAGAGTACCAGGTGTCAAAAGTGTCACATCTCTCTCTCTCTCTCTCTCTCTCTCTCTCTCTCTCTCTCTCTCTCTCTCTCTCTCTCTCTCTCTCTCTCTCTTTCCCTCCTTCTCTCTCTGACAGGAGTACAAATGGACACAGAAATGTGCATTCCCATCTCAGCATCCGTGAAGGATGGACTGTTCTGTTGCTGGAAGGTGCAGCGACACCAAAAGTTTCATGGTGAGCCCGTTTTAATTTCCAAAGGACGCGCGTATCTTCAGTGTGCATGAACTCGTGCCGTGCTGATTCACTTCACTTATTTTATTTTGGTTTATCAAGCCGACGAACCGATGGCTTAACCTGATACATAATGACAAAAAATCATGTGGGCCTCCACCCTCTTTCCAATTGCTTAAAAAAAAACAGAATAGGTTTAAACCAATAAAAGGCAGTCCATACATTGATAACCATTGTAGCATACATACACAAAAACTCTGTGCAGACAGCAGTGCGTTATTCCTGCTCCCGTTTGAGTGCTAGAAATTTAAGACTAAGATCTTCACACCTGGCTGTCGCTAGATGTCTTTTGATCTTATTCACATTGATTGCTGCTGTTACCCCGTGGGTCTTAGGCTCACGTACACGTGCTGGCTGTGTGATATTGGTCAGTGGCATAAGACAAACTGCCACAGTAACAAAAAAATCGACCAGAGTTTACGGTCAGCAAAATAGAAAACTTAGCACGATTCTGTGAATTGTGGGACCCTGCTATATTAACTCTAAATTAAAAGATTTCAGAGGGTTGGACAAAACATCTTACCTGGCCGTTTTAGCAGCGCTAACAGGGACACCAAACCAAAATAAAGCAAAAGATGGGGCATTTTAAATTACAATGAATGCACTTTGTTGATATTTATGAATAAAAGGTCCATTTTACCAATCTATGAACAGAAAGTTTGGGTGATTTTGGGCTGTCTGATTCCCCGATCTGTTCAGTGTTGCCGCCATCACGTTAGCCTTCAAATTGTTTCGATACGTAAACCGCCGCTAGTTCTCGTTTGTATATGCTCTCCTGCTACAAATTCATGTAACCCACTTCATATCATATTGAATGAACTGTTCTGAGGTCTACAATTTCTCTCTGTATAAAATCTTTTTTATCTTCAACAGAAAATGTGAAGGATGCGAGCAGTAAAATTGGTGGTCTAGCCCCACCTATAGTACCTAGCCCTCGGGCCACACATAACTGACGTAGCCCACGCTCTGAAGCCAGAGCCCCAACGTGATGTATCAGGCATTTTTCGGAAATGGCGTCATAGTTTATAAAAAGGGTGTGTCTTGTAGATCCGAACATCAGGTCACAAAGATGACCACCATTGGGCTGAGCGACATTAAGAAAAAGATTGACAAATAAATACAATATACAACCGTACTATGCAAGACATAGTGTGATATGGTCGCTCCTAACTTCTTGTCAGTAGAAAAAAGTAATAATAATAATAATAATTGATAGATAGATAGATAGATAGATAGATAGATAGATAGATAGATAGATAGATAGATAGATAGATAAATAGATAGATAATTAGCGGTATGGTCAATATATCATTTAAACATGTGCTCCCATGTCCCGTTAGTAAATAATACCAAAGAAAAAAAAAGAGAAAAAAGTAAGAATTCATACAGAGTAGCAGGTCGCCACAAGGCTTTGTTATCAAACATGTCGGAAGTGTCCACGGTCCGTGGGATCAGTACCCTTTGACCTGGGAAGGGTAGTTTATGCTAATGGAAGAACACAACAATGATGTATTCATCTGTCTTAACAGATTCTGCAAGTCGACAAAGTTCTCCAACCAGTATGTCGAGTGCAGTGTCAGCTTTCAACAGCAAGTTATTAACTCTACAGTGGGAACAGACTATCCCCACATGGCCTATCTGGATACTTCCCTGACCAGTCGATACGAAGCATATCTTCAAAATGGGGTTGAATGGATGGTCAGATACATGCCACAGGAAATTGAAAATTTACAGGGTGAGGACCCATGCATATGGAGGTATTGGAATGCGTGGGTGCATCCAACAACAGGCCAGGTTGGGATACAGTTGCTGGAGAGAGATCAGCTGTGTGACCTTTGTGGCTGTTGTGTGGCCACTTGTGAGTAAAGGACGACATCTTGCATTGAAAATCGTAATCCAGTGACAAAATGTAGTGTTGATGCCTAGGAACCAGCAATCCACCGTGTTACAAGATTTGCACAATTCTGTGGTATCTGGATACTTGGGGCAGAAGGTAAACTGCAATGCTGCTTTTATTGATACCAAATGAGGGAGTCAGACCACGACTTGACAGTGAAATGTCCAAAGTGTGGGACCAGAAAGAATCCTAAGGCTCCTCTGGCTAGTTATATAGTTTGGGCGCTTATAGACCATGTTGAAATTGACATCACAGGCTAATTCTCACAAACTACCAGTGATAACAGATATATCCTGGTGGTGGCAGCTTATTTTACTAAGACCACCTTCGCCCAGATTCTGGTTGACAAAAAACTGTTGCCAAGACTCTGGTAGACAATTCCATAGCCATGAGAGGGCCTCCCCGAATGATAACATCAGGCCAATGGTGACAATTTGAGGCAGTATTATTTGCCAAACAGTGTAAATGCTTGAAACACATACATTCAGAACCTCCTCATTTCATTCAGCTGCTAATGGGATGGGAACACCTTAATCATACACTGCTGAATACGATTGCAATCTGTGTGAGTGATCAGTGGTGTTACTGGTCATCTGTCTGCCTCTTTTCACATGTGTCTACAGCAGTTGCAAGTAATCACCTAGGATGCTTATACTGGGCAGAAAGGCATATTTGCCTGTTTTACTGTTGCTAGGAGGACCACCAGCAAATAAGGAAGAAATTGGACCCACTGAGAATGAGTATGTAGCACATTTCGGAGATAATATTTGACCAAGTGCAGTTTGTTGCCATCAAACCACCGTGGAACGGTTCAAAAGGAACAATGATACACCCATTGTGCAGAAAATTATGAAGCAGGTGACTTCGTTTATTATAACCAAACAACTAATACTGTGGGGAAGTGCCCGAATTTGAAATCTGATGTCTAGAAGGGTCCATGTTTGTCCAGCAGAAAGATCTGTGACTTACTGTTTGAGCCATGAACAGGTTAACCAAAAATTCTACAACACCATAGGATTTTGCCCTATTTGGCGGAAGATTTGCCAAATTCAGTTAGCAAGGTAAAGGACAATTTAAGACAGCAAAAGCAACTGGTAAACCCATCTGACAGCAATTGTGCAAAGTTGAGAGGACATGAGTCAGTGGCTGATAAAACAACAACTCAATGGGCTGCACCACCAGTAGCCACTAAGGCCAGCCCATCAGGCAGGATATACAGCCTTTCAAACATTTTTTATCAGAAAAAAAATGATCTTGCTGGTAAAATTAATAAAAAAGTACTTAAAACATGTACAATACAAGGCAAAGAAGAAGCGGTTAAGAACTCTATGTGATATGAACAGTTACAAGGACAGTTTACTTCTGTTTTAAGATATACATAGAGGGACTGAGAAGAAAAAACACGACCCCCCCTGAAAGAGAAGTTGTAGGAGGAGAAAACATCCTAACAGTTAACAAGCTACAGACCTTTTATCTCCTTAGAATTAAAGTTGGATCAACGATGGAGGTCTCATTAAGCAATTTGCCAACTTCGTGATAGTGGTGAACTGACCTACCTCATCTAACACTTTCTTTAGAAAATAAAGCATGAAAGGTCTAAGATGTTTGAAACAACAGACCCATTGCAGAGATGGTATGTCCAGTCTAAAAGCGAATGGGGTGGTAAGTGTTGTTGGTGTGAATGAGACTTTTCAGTGACACACATTATATGCATTGTTACAGACGCTTCTCTCAGGTTACAATCAACACTTCTGTTAAAGGGTACAAGTGTTTTGGAAAAGAATTATAAAGAAGGGTGTATTTCCTTACCTGCATGATTAGAATAGCCATTCAAATGCTAGCTAGTTTACACGCTGCAAGGTGCTTATTTTGCACCTGAGCCAGGATAGGCATGCTTTAATGTTCAGTTCCTTATAGTTTTTTGTGGAGTTGTTGTAAGACAACGTGACAACAGTGCAGATAGTAGCATTGGGATTCTACCATTCAGCTTACATTGTGGAACTTAGCTTGGCTGCTTTCTAATTCGATCACTGTACTTGCTGTGGAAATACACATTCTCAATTCCTGCATAATATTGCGTGTCACTATACTTTTACATTTTGGGATTTACCTAGGTTTCTTCTGTTGGGATGGTGGGACACTTTGACCTCACATGAACGGGACCATTGGAATTTATGCTTACCTTCATGTGACTCTGTGTAATCAGGTGTCTTTGAACCTCCTCCAGACCATAAGCGAATGGTTGGACCAAAGGCACAGGGGGAGGGGGGATGCCAAAGTAATTTCGCATTCCATATATCTTTTCTTAAAGGTTAAATGCCACGGATTGCAAGAAATGCCTTTTTTCGGTGATTACAAGTAAAATAGAACCATATAATGCAATTCATATCTTAGAAGTATTAGGTTTTGACCCTGCAAGTGGTATTTAATGGCCTTTTTGATTAGAAGTGGCAAAAACATTCCTGTTGAATACTTACCCAATCTTCCGTTAGAGGCTCGATTTGTAAAGTTTAACTTGCCATTGTCATTTGGATGAGGAAAATGGAGTATGCTATGTGATGGTGGAATGAAGAGGAAGAACCTGGTTTTGGACCTGATATAACTCACTGCAGTAATGTTAGTGGCTACATGTATAAGCCTACAAAGAAAAGGCAACGGGTGAACAAAGATGAGGATTAGACATGTGCCAAATGTGCAGAAAATGATGCTGAAATTCCCTGCTCCAACGGCAATGGCACTGTCAGTGGTACCAGTCCTGTTGACCCTGACCAGGGTGCTACTGATATTTTAAGGTATGTTCTGCTATAAATATGGTTGAACTTGTTGTTTAATGTAGATTTATGCCTCTGTTTACTCAATTTTGTCATCATAAATCGAAAACTCACATGATCGTTAATCAGAGTCTTTCGCTTCATTTCATTATACTCGGTCTAAACACAGTTAGAGACGGTTTCAGCCAGTAGTCAGGTGTACTAATTGTAAAACCAAGCTACCAAAATTTTTATAAGATCCCGGCAATAGAGACTGAGGCATATCTTTTTAATTTTAGCGTACTTGTAGATATAACGTTAACAGGGCAAAGTACCAATCAACTATGGTCAATAGTAGCATAAAAGGTGGAAGTTTTGTGACTAAAGTCAGTTGATTATTCTTGCTTTGTGGGACTGTGTATTGCAGTCATCCAGGCCACGATGGTCGATAGACGCAAACTGGTAACTGTTATTGCATTGTGAATAGGATTATTTACATACACAGGCCACTAATTGCAGTGTTTTCACACCTCACAAAGCGCAGGTGACAGTATTGTGCAGAGAATATACATGCATGACACACAGCCAAATGTTTGACCAAAATTGAAACTGTGACAGGCATTTTTCATAGAACGTGTCATGTTGGCCCTAATTTTTCAAGGTTTTACAGGCACATACGTTGTAATATATGACACAAGCATAACTTGAGATCGTAGGCACCAGCTATGGCAGAAATGACCAATTCTTCGGGGAATACTGGTAGCACGTCAGCTCGTCGCGAAGTCCCTGGTCATCTGTGAAGCACCCAGCTAGAGGCCCTTTCTCACCACTTGGGAACTCCACAACGAGGCAGCAACTACCAAGTCTTGGGCGATTAATGCCAGAAATGTAAAACATCCCTCCCTTGCATGAAAAACCCCTGATGCATCCCATACAATGCATGGGAAACCTGATTCTTCGGAATGTGCCATTAATTCCACACACAAAATAAAATTGTAATAAATAGAAAAATGCATCACACTTTATATGCACCCTGTTTGCATTATCAAAAATAGAGTGAATATGAATATTATGCCATTGAAAAAAGCACTACAATTGGAAAGGCAGCAATGAAACTTCATCCTTTCCATAGGCTTCAGGAAGTACATTCTGCAACAAATACATTTCAATAAATGCCAAAAACGGTACATGCAAACACATGCCTGTAGACAATAAAAGTGCCCCGTCCACAGAATATTAAACAGGCAATCTGTGCACAAATATACATATTAACCACATAAAAAAACACATCCAAGTACAAAAAGTATTATCATGCCACCTTGTATCCACTGTGAGTATTCGCACTGATTTAGTTTCCTGATCACATGCTCACCTGCGAAAGACAAGCAGAAAATTATTAAAACATTCCCACAGTCTTGCGAATCAGAGATTTTCACCTTATCAATATATTCAAGATATATCAGCGCCCCCACCCACCGCTGAAAAAGTGAGCCACATCTTAAATGCCAGGAAGATAGATCTCTCCACATTCCTGTCAGAGTATCTTCCATTATGTCCTCTCACAGTTGATAAAACTCCCTGGCAGCAACTTCTGTGATGCTGCACACCAAGCGCAGAGAAACACTCTTCACATCCGCAATTGTATGAGCCACATCCAAAACCATCTTGGGTTCCCACTTGGACGTTTGTTTCCAGCATCTGAGCAGTTGAAGATAAGGCACCTCAGATTCCAACATTATTTTCTCCAATGGAACCTTTCCTATTATGCCTTGCAGTTTCTCATCATCTGACAACAAACCAGCGAAGCCAAACACAACTTTGGGAAATGCCTCCATCCATTGTTGAGCTTGCTCCCATGTGCCTGTGAAACAGTGGTAATGCACAGCATGGTTTCTTGGTAGATGGACCTTGAGACATGTCAGGCAATCCTCTGAAGCTTTTTCACCCCGGCTATGTACCAACACTGGCAGAAGATTCTTCACAGCGAATGGAAGCACTGTCTGTAACACCCCCTGTGACTTCTCACATCTCTATCTGCAACGGAACTGCTGTAATTTATTCCCACCTCACCAAGAGCAACCACATTTGGCTACAGTAAATAGTGCAAAAGCTGATGCAATTCCTTCTACACTCAGAAAGAACTGGCAAATCTGGGGTGAACACCGAATGCCTGCCTTATCTTATAATCTCTGGTGACATGTCACTGTTATACACTACATGACCATCTTGCTGGATAGCAGTAGTTTGATATGGCAAACTGTACCTCTGCTGGTTCTGATGGCCCAGGTTGGTTATCAAGCACTTTCTGGAGACTCCTCTCGTGTGTCTCGAAGAAGTTCTGCGGGATGAAAATGAGAGTCGTTCACACTATACAATCTGTGCAACATGTCTCCATCCCTGTTTATGTCCTGCTCCATTTCCTTGGAAGCTTCTTGTCACTACTTGGACATATGTCTCACCAACTGAGACAGAATTCGCCAATGCAGTAGTACAGTACAGCTTTAGGTGGAGAAACTTCATGTTCTTTCACCAATTCCAGTCCATTTGCTTTCTCAGAATAATTCCAAGGTTGCTGTTTAATTGATGTAACCACAGCTTGGTGTTCTGCAAACTAATGGTTGTGTACCACATGCCAAAGAAGCTCTTCCCGGGTCTTCTGATACTCTGTGCATAAAAACCGTAATACATCCAGAATGAGTCTTAGCCATAGCTCCAACTTCTAGTCTGTGAAGAGTGGTTCCTGACTTTGGTGTAGGCCAACTTGGTACCCAGTAATCCTGTTCTTCTGAGCCTCTTGCTGCCCACAAAACCAACATACCGACTCTGGATTGATGTAGAATGGAAAATGTGTCTTTAATACATGACACTTTCTATGCTTATCTCGGTCTGAACAGATGGAACAAGGTCTAGGCTTTTTACCGGCAGGTTTTTCATAAGATTCTACTTGGTGACCTACTTTTTGGGTGACCTTGACCCACTGGTTATGGGCTATGGTAGGTGGCCAAGTTAATTTTTTTGTCAATAACTGGAAACGTTATTGACCGATTTGAACAAACAGACCATTCATGGAAAGCAGGATGTTGGGCAAAAATTTTGAACTGTAACAATTTTTTAATCAGAGTTGAGGGTCAAGGTCAAAAGGTTAGAATATAGGGGTCATCACTGAGGCCCACATAACTTTTAGGACTTCTCAAGTGTATTGTATTTGTGTATTTTTGCCCAGAACCATTTCCTAGAAGTCAATACCCTATTCCGTAGTCTGAACTCTTTACTCTCCATAAGCTAACCTGTTCCTGTCTAACCTATATACAAATTGAATTACTATTGTCCATATTGCACTCGTTCTTCTGTAAAATTTTGACATAGGCTGTATCAGCCCAAATAAATTAAAGGGTCTTCAGCGGGTAACTACTCAACATGTTTCGGAGCCTGTTACCCGTACATGTCTCTCTGTGTAGCGGCTCCTTGTCTGAGCTAAATATTCAGCAAAGACAACCCACATAATAAAGAATAAATATGAACGTGGCAAATGGTGAATTAGGTAAATACCTGAAGTTTTGCTTTTAAATGCAGAGCTTCATCATGAAAGAGGAATACCTGTCAAAGAAACCATAATTACTAAATTTGTATAGTAGAGGTTCAGATAAGAACAATTTGACTTACCCCTGAACCCATATGTACCCTTTCTAGCTGGACAGCTTATCCTAGTTAAACCACCCGCCAGTGTATAACTGAAGTGGAAACAAGCTGAGGCCTTATATTCAGTCCCAGTGATAGTAAAATAAACAGTTGGAGCTAGACCAGCTGTACAAACCAAGGGAAATCCCAACAAGGACCGCAACAATGGACATCCTGCACCAAAAATGTAAAACAAACTCTGTGATGACACCTACCCCTCAAACAATTAAGCCCTATTTAACTGCCAACCCTGAGTCAATGTATGAACATTATGTGTGTGGTTTGTGACATTTGAGAAAATACTTTCAATTTTGAGTAAATGTGCATTTAGGCATGTCAGAAAAGAGTGAGAGTCAATAGCATTTCTGTCAAAAGCATGTTATCAAAACAATTTTTCATAACAGGATTTTGAGTACAATTAGGCAAGCTTGTAACTGTTGTCAGTAGCTGCTTGCTACCTATAGCCCCTGGGGGTTTGACCTAACAGAAAACAAGCTAGCCTAAAATGTCAGAAAGGTGAACATTAAAACAGAATGATGCCAAAAGATAAACTTAAGTAGCAAAACAGACAAGTATAAAAACTGTACATTATTGTAGCCAAACTTTCTAATAATCTTTGGCTATTGACAGCTGAATTATATATATAAAAAAATGAGAATCTCTCACCTTAACATTGGTGGTGCTACCTATACATGGATTATTATGTAATATGGGGTCAAAATGTGAATATCTAATGACCAGTCCTGCATCATTATTATTTTTTTTTTGATCTTTATGAAATTGAGTGGGGTTGTAGAGGAGGTCAAAATCTCGGCTGCTTGTGATATTAGTGGCGCCACCCGTACTTTGGCAGAAATTATGAATTAAAACTTCTTTACAGATACAAAATTCCATATGTCGAAAAATAATTGAATTAGACATAGCAAATTTATCGGATATATAGATCATGTACTATGCTAATGTGTTATTCAAGTTCAGTGACTTCCACCTATTTTTGTAAGGTCACCAGACCCATTAAGTTGGAAGAGGTGATTTTGTAATGGCAGGGCGTAGATTGGACAATAACAGTAAAGAGAATTGAGCCTCCACATCAAAATTGCATATGAGTACATTGTATATAACAGTTTACTTGGTGACCTACTTATTGGGTTACTTTGACCCAATTGATTGTGTAACCTTGACCTATTTTCAAGGTAATAAGGCACTTAAAAAAAGGACATTTAATTCCATATCTTGGTAAACAAAAAGACAAATGATGCCAAATGTATAAAAAATGTGTATTATGTGGAAGTTTGGTATTGCATTACATGGATCACCTTGATGAATTTTTCAAGGTTATGGGGGATTACATTTCAGGAAATGATTTTTGGTGGTGCTGGTCGGCAGAGCATTAGGCCCAAGGGTCTTTTGTTTGTTTGTTGTCCATGGATCAAATGACCCTCTGCCTAAACCATCCTAAGGTAGCCACAGGTCATGTCTTTTGTGTCAGTGTTTCCTGCTGACTCTGTTGTGTTAGCAGGGAACAAATTGGGTGACAATTACCTGAGACCTATCAGGTCGAAGATCAACAGTTTCCTGTGTTGTGGGGGAGAAATGACTGTGGCTCTCACCCAACACCAAGACAAGATTTTGATTCAGTCTTCTGGTTGTACAGGGTAATGCGTTCATGTCTTCTGGCAGCACAGTGTTAACACGTTAGTATCTTCTGGCGGCACAGTGTTAATGCATTCATATCTTCTGATAGCACAGTGTTAATGAGTTCATATGTTCTGGCAGCACAGGGTTAATGTCTTCAGATCTTGTGGCAGCACAGTGTTAATGTGTTTGTGTCTTCTGGCAGCACAGTGTTAATGCGTTCGTATCTCATGGCAGCACAGCTATAATGCATTGATGTCTTCCTGCAGCACAGCTTTAATAAGTTCATATCTTTTGGCAGCACAGTGTTAATGCGTTCATATCTTCTGGCGGCACAGTATTAATGAGTTCATATCTTCCGCCTGCACAGGGTTAATACATGATGTCTTCTGACAGCACAGTGTTAATGCGTTCATGTTTTCTGGCAACACTGTTAATGCATTTGTATGTTCTGGAGGCACAGTGTTAATGCATTTGTATATTCTGGAGGCACAGTGTTAACGAGTTCATGTCTTCTCGCAGCACAGTTATAATATCTTCGTATCTTCTGGTGGCACAGTGTTAATACATTCATTTCTTATGGCAGCACATTATTAATGAGTCATATCTTCTGGCAGCGCAGTGTTAATGCATTGTTATATTCTGGCAGCACAGTCTTAATTTGTTGATACCTTCTGGCAGCACGGTGTTAATACATTGATATCTTCTGGCAGCAGAGTGTTGATATGTTCACATCTTCTGGCAGCACAGGGTTAATGCATTGATATCTTCTGGCAGCACAGTGTTAATGTGTTGATATCGTCTGGCAGCACAAGGTTAATGGGTTTATGTCAGACAAAAATACACCAAGAACTGAAAAAGTACAATAAACAGTACATCAAAGTAAGATATGATTGACAAGAAAAATGATTTTCATGTTGATAAAATGAGCAGATACTAAATGGAAAGTTCTTAAAAGAACATTCCTACCAAGAAAAGCTTAACCAATTCTTGAAATATATACTACATGTACATAAAACTTTATTATGCAATATCTATTCTTTCGAGATACCACTGCACTCTGTGTTTAAATTCAGATTGCATATTTAGCGCCTACATGCAGCTTGTTGTTTTATGCCTCCACTGATACCGAATGGGCGGTAAATAGAAAGTTGAGTTTGCACTTGTGACATCTGTTTAGACACTTGCGACATCAGTTTAGACACTTGTGACATCAGTCTAGACACTTTGGACATCAGTCTAGATACTTGTGACATCAATCTGGACAATTTTTCACCTGACTGACAAACAGCAAAAATAAGACAGAATTTGTCGTGCCAATGATTTCCAAAAGGAACCCACATTTTGGAAAGAATGAGCTCACCATTTCAACAGACAAAACCTATTCCATAGAAAGTTGTATGGTGAGCATTTTATGGGCAATTGGTACACACATTTCATGGCTGTTTCTCTTAGACAACAGCTGAACAAGAGACGAGCTTTAAAGTGATGGATTTGTACCAACTAAGTGACAAAAACAAAATAACGGCAAGTAGATCAGTGAAGGCCCAAGCAGCCAGGACAGCAGGAGACTGTTTCCATGGCAACAAAGCCCAGGCCAAGTCACTCAGCAAAGTGCAACACGGACACGCGTTCACCTGTTCACTACCAATAACTTAAGGACTAATTTCTATTTCTGGTTCATCCTGGTAGGGAATGAATCTGATACTACTTTCTCGGGTGTTGATGGTTGTACAGCCCGTAATCTTCCTGGAGAAATTCTTTGTCTGAAGGTGCACATTAATCATAGTTTATGGCCACCATGATCATATGATAAACAATACATTAGCTTCATCTCTGAGTTGCCTCCTTCGTTAGGAGAGCTCTGCAGCAGCCCTTGGAGAACTGTACTGTCAAGACTAACCGCGCTGACTATGGAAACAAGGCACAGCTTTTGAACTGAAAATTCGAGCCTCATTTCTCACCGGTATATCGATCCTAATGAAATTTTAATGATGACTACACATGGAAAGGGAGAGTAAGGCTATTGGAATATATTCACACCAAGTTTCATGTGACAGGAATGTTCTCTTAATGATAAATTGCACAAATGCATTTAGTTATAAATAATCTTTTTAAAAAAATTTACATAGCGTTCACTTGCATTTTTGACCGTTCGATTTGTCAACAGCATTTGTGTAGGCACCAAGCTCCATGATTTGTTTAGTATCAGGTTGCAAGCTATTCCACAACCTGTCCCCTGATAACAGATGGACCCGTAAACATACTTTGCTGAATCCCAACAAAGAGCTTCAAGTCTCAGGGGATTACTAAAATTTTTGGACGTTTTCTTCGACAATGTTGTCAGGAAGATTGTTCTCACTGGGTTAAGGATTCTGTCAGGATAGTTATTCCCCTGGGCTTAGGGTATGTAAGGGTAATATCAGGATAGTTAATGCCCTGGTTTAGGGTATGTAAGGGTAATATCAGGGTAGTTATTCCCCTGGTTTAGGGTATGTAAGGGTAATATCAGGGTAGTTATTCCCCTGGTTTAGGGTATGTAAGGGTAATATGAGGATAGTTATTCCCCTGGGATTAGGGTATGTAAGGGTACTTTCAGGATAGTTACTCCCCTGGTTTATGGTATGTAAGGGTAATATGAGGATAGTTATTGCCCTGGTTTAGGGTATGTAAGGGTAATATCAGGCTAGTTATTGCCCTGGGTTTAGGGTATGTAAGGATACCATTGTCAGAAAAGTTAGTCCGCTGGGTTTAGGGTATGTTAAGTTTCCTTCTACAAATTTCATGTAAGTGGTTATCTCAAATCTGTGAAATCTTCATGTAGGTCATGATGAAAACTTCCAAGAATTTTGAATATGGAAGACCAAAAATAGAAGGAATTTGTACATAAATGAGTTAATTATTTGGTTTAGAAGTACAACTTATTCATGGTAAATATATGTGACAAGCCAGGTGTTTGTATAAATTTTGATGCAAAAACTGCAAAGTTAAATGATGTATATAACACTTACTTAGACATACAATCCAATGGAAAATAAATTTCTTTTTGCAACAATGTATGCATTGTATGAATACACATACGGGTAAAATTGCTAATTTTGACTCTTTCTGTCTTAGCTGTCAGTTTGATGCCACTAAGTTCGTGTCCATTAAGCAAGATTTGAATTTGCTGTTTTAACCTTTCAATGGAGGGAGCCAGTGGCATTGATTTCTAGTCCAACAAGCATAAGCCATTCTATATGAATTTCATTTGAAAGATTTTGTATGTTGAAATTATTTACTGTAAATTGCTTTAATTTTGCTGTACTCTTATTTCCGCTTATGGTTCAAAACCGTGAAAACGAAAGCACAGGGAAATAGAATTTTAATATTGCTTGAATAGGAATAATGTCGAAAACAGTGAAATCAAAACTACATTGAAATGTCAAAAGTACAAAAAACATGGAAATTTATACACATGAAAATAAAACAATTTACAATATGCACTGAAATAAAATGCACAGAGAATTAGAAAAGATATTGTGTCTGGTCATGTATTTCTAAAAGGGAGCAAGACGGAAAGCTGTCAGCATTATTATATGTGTTTACTCATCACAAAGTATTTGTTTTTGTTCAGGGTATTCCGCCTGCCCAACAACAAGCCAATGAAGCTAAAAAAGCATAAGATGATTGCACAAGCATTCAACAAGCGACGAGAGATTGGGCAAGGACGTTTGTCTATCAGCTTCCACAGTACTCACGATGACCCTCTGGGTAAGATACAACACTGAATCCATGAATTATGACACTTGTAGGTCTGGTAAAACAGAGTCCACCAATTATGACAATTTTGGGTCCAGTAAAATGGAGTCTTTTACTTTATGACAGCTATAGGTCCATTAAACTGAGTCCACTATTTTACAACCTTTGCCGGCCAAGTATAACATACACATGCAGCACACGATTTTATGACAGTTGTAGGTCCAGTAAAACTAAGTCCATTATTCTCTGACAGTTATAGGTACATTTAAAGGGGTCTACTATTCTGTGACAATTATAGGTCAATTAAATGGAGTCCACTATTCTATGAGATATACAGGTCCATTAAAACTGAGCTCACTATTGTATCAATTAAAGGTCCATTAAATCTGAGCTCACTATTGTATCACAATTAAAGGTCCATTATACTGAACTCACTATTACATCACAATTAAAGGTCCATTAAAGCTGAGCTCACTATTACATCACAATTAAAAGTCCATTAAAGCTGAGTTCACTATCATGTCACAATTATTGTAGGCCTATTAACACCTTCCTGACGATGTCCACATGTGTTTGGATACACACAATTATCTCTTGATGGCAGTGTCTGCATATATGCAGATTCACTTCTGATTCCCATAGCAACCAATAAAATGAATTTTTCCCATCATTAATAAGGTAAAACCTGTATTTTTATAAACAAAGTGGCCAAAATTACCCAGAAAAATATATTAGTAATAAAATTTTTAACATTTTAATGTATATTTTTATTTATTCAGTCAAATTAAATACCATTTTTGATAACATTTAGACAAATTCTATAAAAATATGGCTTCCATGGCAACAACATACCCTGGCAAAGTTTCAGTTTGTATGACACATATGATTCTTGTTCAGTACTTCTAGGTACGCAGGATTCTAAAAATAAGAAACTGAACTATTAAATGTGAGTCGTTGTTTTGAACATTACAGCAATAATACTATGGCAGCGGTGAGAAGGCATTGGAGAGGGTAGGGTTGTTATACAGAGAAGTGTCATTGGATATTTCAGCACTGATATGGTCCAAGTTTAAGCTTTCTTTTGGTATACCTGCTTTTGGCAGTCAAAATGTGACGGCATTATTTGTCTCAAAGTAAAGAAAAGACATGCAGTACTCTGTGTACCTTAGGTTGAATTTGTTTTGGTTTTTGTGTGGAGTAAATATGAACTCAAAACTACAGTTGCTGTTTATTGTATCCCAATAATTCTTTTTCTGTTGTAAAATAAATAAAATGCACTTGGCTGCAATTTTGTATTTGGTTTTTGAAATCACATTTTGTCTACAGGGATGAAGTTTGACCTGAACAGTGTCAGTTCCATGGAGATGTCCTCGGCATGGGCTGCGGCTATTCCTCGGATGGTGCTGCGCCGTGGTGGCATGATTCACCCAACTGCAGGCACGCTGCGTCGGTACTCAGACTCTGGTAAGTGTCCTGTAAGCAGGCCAATCATACTCCAACTGTGGTCAGTGTCCAGTAGGCTGGCCAATCATACTCCAACTGTGGTCAGTGTCCAGTAGGCTGGCCAATCATATTCCGACTGTGGTAAGTGTCCAGTAGACAGGCCAATCATACTCCAACTCTGGTAAGTGTCTGGTAGGCTGGCCAATCATACTCCGACTCTGGTCAGTGTCCAGTAGGCTGGCCAATCATACTCTCAGCTAAGCTCACACAAGTTAATCATTTGGCTACTTGACTACTGTGAAGGGCCTTAGATTCCAGTATTTGCTGAATTTCTGAAACAGTATAATGGATATTCAGTCTTGAAACATAAAATCATATTTTATATTCCTGATAGACATGATAGAACCATATTAATAATAAAATGATTAGTTGAATTATATTTTTTGAGGGGTGGGGGGTGGGTGGGTTGGGTGTGTGCAATGAGATTAACAAGGGAGTTCTGGATATGGTTTCTTATTCTTGAAATCAATGCACATACTGTCAGTTTTAAAATATATCCTATGGAATACGAGAGATCAAAATGTGATGATCCAGCATTATTTTAGAGTGTGAGACAACTGGAGGTGAAGGGTGGTTTCCTGTGTTGATGATTTAAAACAGGATGATTTCCATGGCAACCAATTACTTGTCATGACCAGATGGCATTATGCACATCCGAATGGCTATGACAGCAAGTTATTGTGACCAGATAGCATTACACTCATTCTGATTGTCATGACAACCACTTGTCATAACTAGATACTTACTAGCATTATACATGTCTGGGTTGCCATGGCAACCAGTTATCATGAGTAGATATCCTTATGCATATCTGATGTTCATGACAACCACTTGTGAGGACTAGATATTTACTAACATTATACATGTATGGATTGTCAAAGCAACCAGTTATCATGACTAGATAGCATTGTGCATATCCTGATTGCCATGGCAACCACTTGTCATTACCGGATGCTAGTACATGTGATATGCAGGTCCTGACATGACAACAATTATACAAACAGGAACAACAGTGCCATAATCCTCTATATACTTCTGGCCGAAAAATATCCCACAATCCAATCTTTCTACATGTCATAGCAAATCCAATCACTGTCTATGTTTAAAAAGATTTTAATTTATATTATACTTTATATTTTTATATTTTCTTTCACACTTTCAGATGTTCAGGCCATCAAGTCTTTCAACAGAAGAATTTCCCAAGAGCTGGAGTCCAAGATCTCTGATTTGAATGTCCCGACAGAAAAATCCACCAAAAGGACGCCTGGTACCAACCAACCAGCCATGGAAGGTCAGCCCACAAAAAAAGAGAAAACGGAAAAAGAAGAAGCGAGGCAAAAACAAAGTTACCCCAGTCACGGCATTCACAGCTGCAGATGGTGGAGCCCAGGCTGGAGGGCCGCGTCGTCCAAGTGCTGTATCAGTGGACAGCAACGTTTCAGCACACAGTATTCATCTGTCTATGGAGAGACCTGGCAGTACAGACACTGGTTCAGACAGAGGGGTGGGGCCAACAGGCAATCCTGGGCAGCACCCCCACTGAGCTGACCACCAATCTACCACCCCAGTTCACAGCTGTCAATCATATGACATCATACTCAATGTTCACAGCCAGTTCATTCCTACCTGGGATGATTGAACTTTCTGACTTAGACAATCCTGCACCTGAAATGCACCAGACTCCAAAGACAGTGCCCTCTAGTGGAAACAAATCAAACATTTATCATACTTACAGTAATCCCATTGCAACAGACTTAACAGATGAAATAGTGGATGTGGATGAAGTGATTGAGATTGGGGACCAGTCTGAATACTCTGTGGACAGTATCTGAGAGTATGGTGCTCTGTGGACAGTATCTGAGAGTACGGTGCTCTGTGGACAGTATCTGAGAGTACGATGCTCTGTGGACAGTATCTGAGAGTATGGTGCTCTGTGGACAGTATCTGAGAGTATGATGCTCTGTGGACAGTATCTGAGAGTACGGTGCTCTGTGGACAGTATCTGAGAGTACAGTGCTCTGTGGACAGTATCTGAGAGTACGGTGCTCTGTGGACAGTATCTGAGAGTATGGTGCTCTGTGGACAGTATCTGAGAGTATGATGCTCTATGGACAGTATCTGACAGTACGGTGCTCTCTGGACAGTATCTGAGAGTACAGTGCTCTGTGGACAGTATCTGAGAGTACGGTTCTCTGTGGACAGTATCTGAGAGTACGGTGTTCTGTGGACAGTATCTGAGAGTATGGTGCTCTGTGGACAGTATCTGAGAGTACGATGCTCTGTGGACAGTATCTGAGAGTATGGTGCTCTGTGGACAACATCTGAGAGTATGATGCTCTGTGGACAGTATCTGAGAGTACGGTGCTCTGTGGACAGTATCTGAGAGTACAGTGCTCTGTGGACAGTATCTGAGAGTACAGTGCTCTGTGGACAGTATATGAGAGTACGGTGCTCTGTGGACAGTATCTGAGAGTATGGTGCTCTGTGGACAGTATCTGAGAGTACAATGCTCTATGGACAGTATCTGAGAGTACGGTGCTCTGTGGACAGTATCTGAGAGTACGGTGCTCTGTGGACAGTGTCTGAGAGTATGGTGCTCTGTGGACAGTATCTGAGAGTATGATGCTCTGTGGACAGTATCTGAGAGTACGGTGCTCTCTGGACAGTATCTGAGAGTATGGTGCTCTCTGGACAGTATTTGAGAGTACGGTGCTCTGTGGACAGTATCTGATATTATGGCACTCTGGGCACTGTGGACAGTATCTGAGATTATGGCACTCTGGACACTGTGGACAGTATCTGAGAGTATGGTACTCTGTATATTTTACGTGACTTTTACATTAATTTTTGCCTACAAAAGTAGTTTGTTTTTATATGTTTTTCAATCAAATATAATGCTCACAGTATTTGGAATCTCAAAGAGAAAAGACTGGAACAGTTATGCATTTATTCAGCTGAGAAGCTTCAAATTATTTATTGGTGAC
Source organism: Hermodice carunculata (assembly GCA_964020975.1). Taxonomy (NCBI): domain Eukaryota; kingdom Metazoa; phylum Annelida; class Polychaeta; order Eunicida; family Amphinomidae; genus Hermodice; species Hermodice carunculata. The sequence goes on along the minus strand of OZ026623.1, from coordinate 14,844,090 downwards.
TTCCCCGCTAGATACAGCATCTCAGCCCCCATGCCCAAGCAAAACAATGTTGCTTGTTTATTGTACATCTGTAACTATAATCATTAAAATATGGGTGTTCAGTTGACACACATTTAGCGTCTCTATTTTTGTTTAAAAAATGGCGAACTGCAATGTTTTATTTCAATTCCATTTAAGTAACCATATGGATATTAATCTTTTATCATGGTAAAATTTGTCTCAGGTCGTTGACAGTACAGTTAAGCCCGTCTAAAACTTAACAGCCAAATCCATTTTATGTGTTGCAAAGTGTTGCACTGGGTTTATAAAGGTTGCAAAAAGTTGACAAAGGGTTTCAGATAGTTGAAATAGTTGCAAACCATTTCAACATTTTAATAAGGTCATGAAAGTGTGTGAAATGGTTGTTAAGCATGAAAGAAATGTTTAAAAGGGTTTTACTGCAATAGGAGGAAATGGTTTTGAAATAGTTTGGAAAGTGTTAGAAATGGGTTTGAAAAAGGTTTGCCTTTCACCCAAAAGGTTGGAAAAAGGTTGCAAAAGATTGATGCATTTGGTGACTGTTAAGTTTGACGTGGGCCTAACTGTATGTGTGATATGCTGTGCTGGCTTATAATACGAGTGATATACAGTGTACATGTTGTAAGTGCTGTTTGGGGCAGTGGGAAATATGAAATTAGTATTTGAGAGAAGCTGACGTGATTTCCAATCCAGTAACAGTAAGTAAAGGCTACTGGAAACATAAACCCTCAACTCCAAAATAACTGCAATTGAACATTAAAAATTCAACAAAATGTTTATTTATATAGATGTGTTAATTCTATGCATTGTATGTCAGAAAGCTCAATCTGTTTCATTTCTGCAAGAACAGAAAATACGGCGCCATTCATACGATGGAAATTTCCCAGGCTCCTGGGTGTTAGGAGGGTGTGACATGGCATTTGAGTTCCTCAACATAAACCAGGCCAGAACTTATTTATGTTCTCATAAGGTGCACACTTGGTACCCAAAGTTTGTATCAGAGAATGCTGGATACAATCAATTGCTGTACAAGTGTGATATTTTGGGGATAGTTCAACAATGAAACCAACACTTGTAAAATTATGTACCGATGTGCAGTAGTGAAAAATTGCATCAAAGGAACTTGGCTTTCAGCTGATTAGAAGTTTTTTGCAGCATTTGTACTGAATTAAGAATTCCCATGTTCTATTAACCATGTCAAGGACCCGAAATCAAAATCAAGGTCTGGCCATACTTGCACCAATTGTCTTGTGTACCCAGGACTGATCCTAGATTGTCTTGGGAAAAATGAGGAAATAAACTTGGGCAAGATCGAATACCGTAAACCCGCTATTCCATTAGATTGTCAAATTGATGTTGACTGGTTTTGTGACTGATGTAACTTGTCAGGAATGAGCTAATGGACACACGCACGTGCTGTATGTACTGGGCGTATGTGGCTAATATTGCATGTTGTGTAACGTCACTAATGTCAATGTTGGCAGCTATGTGTTGTCAAACTTGACGTGAATGCACGTCCAAGCCCATGCAGTACGGTGTGCTTGTTAGTGACGGGCTGATTGCATAAGCTGGCCCGGGACATTAGTGTGACCTTTCGTCAGCACTTCCATGTAAATAAAGATGATCATTGTCAATTAACAGCACATGGGGGGGGGGGGGGAGGGGAAGAGAATCCGTGCCTGTTAGTTGTATGAAACCTGTAATTTCATAAAGCTCAATGTTCATTCACATTTTCGATTTCTTCTCTGAAATCATCAACCAGATTGACTTCAAACTTGGTGGCAATGTACCTTGGGTGGATCTCTACCAAGTTTGTTCAAGTGGTCGGCTCCAGTAAATTTTAGACTGTTTATTAAATTTTTGGTTCCTTTTTTGGACAAATCTTAAAAAATCTTCTCTGAAACCACTCACCCAATTGCTTTGATATCACACTGAAACACTCCTGGGGACTCGTTGTTCTTAAATTGTTCAACAGGTGGCACTTCACTTTGAAAAAAAAAATTATGTGTTTTTGCAATTTTCTTCACCAGAATTGTCTATTAGATTAAGCTGAAACTTTGTGAGTATGTTTCTTATGAAAAAGTAAAACAAAGTTGTTCACCAGGTGGCACTGCTGTGGATTCCTAATTTTTTCAATTTGTGTACATATCAGTAAGTGGTCCTTTCCTATTGATTACTGTGTAACTCAATGGCCATTTTAATGCTAATTCACATTTTGGACTTCTCTGAAGAAACTGTCTATCAGGTTCATTTCAGACTTAGTGACAATGTACCTTTTGTGGGTCTCTACCAAGCTTGTTCACATGGTCATGCTCCAGTGAATTTTGGATTTTTTCATGATTTTTTTTCTTGAAAATCTTAAAAAAGAATTTAATAGGAAAGTTCAATATGGGAATTACTTGTAATGGTTATAATGTCAATAATTTTGGGCAGATTTGTGTCAAACTTGGTAGGGATGTACCGTTGATATAAGTGTATACCTATTTTGTCCTGTCCCAAGTTCACAGAAGCATAAGTGTAATGAATCTCGAGGTCAGCTGAGCATGGGCTGTGCACACAGCCCCCTTGTTTTGTGATATAATAGAAATGCTCTCGCATCCTTTCCATCAGGGTTCGACTTGTGTGGCCTTCATATTATTTATGGCACACCTGGCAAGTTTAGAGGTATATTAAATTGTTGTGTTTGCATGTACCTGCAGCGGGAGTTTGGTAAGAACGCCCTGTTTGTGTACCAGTGACAATGCCCAGAGTGTCCATCTTCGGGCAATATCTGCAACCTTCCGTGTTGCAGGGGTTGCTATCAGAGATAGCAGAGACTCCTGGTATCATTCTCTGTTGAGAAGGGCACCTGAGCCTTGATTTCTTTAGTTTGTCTTTGAGATTTTTTTTTTGTTGCTCATCTGAACCCCATGACTACTACTTTTTACCTCAGCTGACTTGTCAGTCAGCTGAGGTTTTTTGAGGGTCCGTCGTCCGTCCGTCCGTCGTCCACAATTCACATTTTCGACTTCTCAAAAACCGTCGGCTAGATTCACTTCAAACATGGTGGAGATGTGCCTTGTGTGGGTCTCTACCAAGTTTGTTCAAATGGTCACGGTCCAGTGATTTTTAGATTTTTAATGATTTTTTTTGTTCTTTTTTGGGTAAATCTTAAAAAATCTTCTTCTCCGAAACCGCTCACCCAATTGCTTTGATATCACACAGGAACACTTTCTAGGACTCCTAGTTCTTAATTTGTTCACCAAGTGGTGCTGCAATTTTTTCCTAATTTTTTATGAATTTTTGTGTGTTGTAGCTATTTTCGACTTGTTATCCAGAATGGTCACTCAGATTGAGCTGAAACTTGGTGGATGTGTTCCTTGTAGAAGGGTCAAACATAGTTATACACTATGTGGGAATGCTGCGGATACCTGATTTTTAACGATTATTTCAATTCTGGTACTTGTCGGTCAATGCAGCTTTCCTATTGATTACTATGGAAGTCAATGGACATTCTAATGCTAATTCACATTTTTGACTTCTTCTCTAAAACCGTCATCCAGATTAACTTCAAACTTGGTGGCAATGTACGTTGGGTGGGTTTCTACCAATTTTGTTCAAATGTTCATGCTCCAGTGATTTTTTTATTTTTAATGAATTTTTTTGTTCTTTTTTTTGGACAAATCTTAAAAGATCTTGTAAGTCAATGGGCATTCTAATGCTAATTCACAGGACAACTGACACGAAATTTACTGTTTACTTGATAACTTGAGATCTGTTTTGAGTTAGCTACACATGTAAATTATTGTGTATGAAAGTCATGCTGAGACAGTACATGAATGACCTTGACCTCATTTGTGGGGTCACAGTGCAACATACATGAATTTTACTCTTCATTATAACTTGAGAACTACTTGAACTTTGATGTTGCACATGTAAGTGTTCTTCTATAAAGTTCAGACTTACTCAGAACATGGTGTCCTTGATCCTTTCCCAAGTTCATAGAGCTGCAAGTGTGATGAATGTCAAGATCAGCTGAGGCACGGGCTTTTCACACAGCCCTCTTGTTGTTATCCAGTACAGATGCATTCCTGGAAGCTTGGATGCTACCCCAGTTTCTCTGAGTGATCTCTTTCAGAGGGGGCAATGCTGGATTGTAGTCTAATAAGAAACAACTTGTTCGTTTCTTCATCTAGGCTGATTGAATGGGTTCTGTCCAACAATGTTTGTCTATCAAGAAGATAGACTTTGTACAGTGTTTCTTGTACGATAGTCGGGGGGGGGGGGGGGTATCCCCGCGCTCTGTGGAAGTTGAGGATCTTTGTGGCATTGGCTTCAAAGTCCTCTGTGTGGGAAATTCTCTTTACCCATCACTATTGACTGTAAGGGCCACCCTGTTTACAATGCTTCGGGTGGGCTGACCAGAAGTGTAGGTACATGTATGTGTGTGTATCTGTGGCTTTCATGTGTAGGAAGGTATATGCCTTCCTATCAGTTCCTACCTTGACTATAGTGTCCAGGTATGTGATCTCTGTTGCAGAACTTTCCACGGAGAATGTAATGGTTGGGTGACACATATTTAGGTGTGATGTGAAAGCGTGGAGGTCTTGGACCAGTAGCCCCTCAAGGTCAGGTCAACTGATCCACAACTTTTGATCGAGTACTGAATACTGTTGCTGTGTCTATTGGATGTTAATATTACAGGAGAAGAACATCCCAAATTAAGTCCCATCATAATTTTGGATTGGAAAATACTTGTCAACTGTGAGGTTTAGAAAGGCACTGCTACTCTAGAAATATTTTAAATCTTTGATAACTTTGCATATTTTTGGAGACATATTTGGCGCGGATTGGTCAATCATGGAGGTAAGGTACACAAATGCACCGGTAAAAAAATGCTAATCACATGCCCCCCCCCCTCCATTTTCTTGGTTTTAACTTGCTGCTACCAGTATAAACTTGAAGCAGAACGCAGAGGAAGTTGTGGTTTTACGTTTCAAATAGGAGAAATGAGCCAGCGAATGTTGCTGTTTTAACATGCAAGTGCGTTAGGCCTAGGTAACTTGCCCAAGCCCTGTAATTGACTTGCACCATATGTCCAGATGCAGAAAATGTCATCAGTGTATCCCCACCACACCATAAGGTGTAATGGAGATTTCAGGAGCTTTCTTTCCTCTAGATCTGACATGGATATGTTGACGAAAGAAGGAACTACATGCGTGCCCCGGAAAAATTGTCTCAGAGGAAGACACAACATTGAAAAGCAGCTATTTGGTGAATTAATGTGTCATATTTGGCATATATAAACACGACTGATGCTTGAACATGATTGGTGTGCATGAATGGATAATTGGTACACACAAACACATGATTGGTATGCATAAATATATGATTGATACACATAAAGACATGATGGGCATGTTCATGTTTCTGAACTTACAAACCAATACCCAAAGCAAGCTTCTTGTGGAAAAAAAATCGCCACCGGGATGAGATCAAAGTCTTAATTTGTGCATGGTCAAATATGTTGTAACTCATCCCATACTATGGTGACAGGCCTTGATCAGTGGTTCTGGCACTGCCTGGCAAGTCATGCTGCAGCTGTCCTGCAAGGGCAGCTGCAGCATGACTACCCTTTATGTTTCTGTATAGGCTTTACCTACATTTTGTGACCATTCTTTTTTTCCTAAACTTGTTATATATAAAACTATGACATTTTAATTTTTCGGATTGCTGATCTGGAGAGCAAAAATAATAAAATTAAACTTTACCAGTTTTATTTTCTCCTGAATGGCAATCCTTGGAACCTTTTGAAAATTTTTTGGCACACAGTAATGGTTAATTGGTTAGATGAACAAGTCTTACCTGTAAGGTGAAGTTTGATTGATATTTTACTGAGCTAAAAATAGAACTTAGGGATCATGTTAGATAATATAAGAGTCCCCATACTTCAGTCTTGAACATGGCATTTGGACACACCAAAAATAAGGGTGGGTTCAGCATTGGGATTTGCAATGTGAGGTCACGTTGACTGGTACGCTACACCTCTACAAGATCTCCTTGTTAACCCTTGGTACAACAAAGTTATGTGGTTGCTATTAGCTATCGGCTACATTCTCGATCTTGATCTCAGACAGTTTGCATCTCAGTCCTTTGTTGAGAATAGCTGCCAGATCACACCACAGTGTTCCTCCATGTCAAAAAAGATCTGTAGTCATTCTAGTTTGGCAGTTTTGTTGCCTTCTGATGCTGATGGGCATGCTGCTGTTATTTTAATCTTTGCCAACTTCTCCTGCACATCATATGCACTCTCATTGTCTCAGTATTCCTCGCCATCGCTGTCATTACTGCTCACCATCTCATCGTCGCCATCTTTTGTCTCCTCCCTCCAATTCCAAGATCTTGTGGTGGCCATGATCATGTTGATTTACACATGTAGGTAGCTGGTCATCTTGGCTGCAGAGGCTGACACTCATCGCAAGGGGTTTTCTTCTTGGCTTCTTGGATTGTGTGTCTGCAGCCTGGGTTATCATGGCACTGTTAATATGCTCCAGCATAGCAGTAGACATGGGCCCAGGAGTGGGCCCTTCTTTTGAGGTGTGCGTTGAAGTGAATTGGCTCAGGTTTGTTTTGAGGGGTTGCAACACATTACCTTACACAACTTGTGCTTGGCAGAGCATCTGCAATATTTGCAAACTGTTGTTACTATTTATTGGTGAAGCAGTTCCTATCGACGCACCAGGAACACAGTCAAAGGCTTGACCTTGATTTTGACAACCCATCTTGTTTGCTTCCGTGACATTCCATGTCAGTGTAGCGGGCATGTCATTCACTCACTTATGAGCAATAATTCACTTTTTTTTCTGAAAACGTATGAAAACAAAGAGTTTTGAATTCAATCTAAGAATTTAGAATTTGCCATTATCTTGAAAAATTTTAGTTGTTGGGGGTCAGACTTTGTGCAAATTCACTTATTTTTAAATTTCTGAGTGACATGCCTGGTTTAGTGTTAAGAGCCCTGTCTGAAAACCCTTCGCCAGTTTGCACTGCACCAGTTACCAGCTTCTACCCAGATTCCTGCTGACTATCCATGTCAGATATTGTCAAAAAATTTTCTCTGCAAGAAAAACAAAGTAATTTGCCCAGGCTCTCATGAACGCTGCTGTTGCAGTATGCTAATGAAAGCCAGAGGCCTTCAGCAAAAAAGTGTGCTATCTAGGACAAATGAAAAAAAAAAAAAACAGTTTCTTTCTAAAAGGTTCTTTAACACAGTTCTTGGTCCCAAAACTTCCAGACCATTAAACTATTCAAATTCTGCGCATTTGAAACCTCTGAAAAATTGAAGTCTTTGAAACCATGTCTAGATCCGTTGATGGGAAACTATGTACTGAAGTATGGGGACTCCAATGTTATCTCATGGGGTCCGTAAGAGCTGTTTTTAGTGAGGTAGAATGAGAAATGGTTTGCTTTGTTTAACCAAAGACAAATCTAAATATAATCCTATATTTACATAAGGAGGTGGAAAATCACATGTTCAGCTGACTTCACTGTCAGGAAGGTGAGCAGGGCCTTACAACTATCAACAGACTGTGGGTGTCTGACAAAAAGTTTCAGTCTCACAAATCTCAATGTTCCCACCTTTATAACCTGGGGCAGATGTGATTAATGCCATCATCCACTGATGACACTTTTGAAGCAACTTGAGGGTGTTGCCTCCAGATGGGAGCACTTGAAAGACCCTGTAAATGTTCTAAATAATTACTCCAATGATGGGATCTGTGAATAGGTAAAAAGGTAATAGTGCTAAAATCATAATGAACAATTTATTTAAACATTGAATTTTAATTAATTTTTTATGGTGTGATTTTGATAATGTTTGACGTGGCCTGCCTGAGCAAGCTAAGACCACAGCACATAGGCCCATTGCCTTGTTATGGAATGATTTTGATAAGGTTTGATGTGGCATGGGTGACCAAGCTAAGGCCACAGCATATAGGCCCATGGCCTTGTTATGGAATGATTTTGATAAGGTTTGATGTGGCATGGCTGACCAACCTAAGGCCACAGCATATAGGCCCATGGCCTTGTTATTGAATGATTTTGTTAAGGTTTGATGTGGCATGGCTGACCAAGCTAAGGCCACGGCATATAGGCTCATGGCCTTGTTATAGACTGATTTTAATAATGTTCAATGTGGCACGGCTGATCAAGGCCACGGCGTACGCATTATGAGGTCAAACTCTGAAATATGCAGACCAATCATCTAACTGGTACAATTTCTGACCTTCAAGTAGTAAATTTTGTTCTCATTTCAAAGCACCACAAGCTTGAGTGCAAATTCTGTCTCTTAAAATCAGTTTAACTGGCTAGAAAACTAAAGTCGAGTTGCACATTACAATGGTTGGCAGTAAACAGAGCATGTAGTTTTCTGTGCCAATCACAGCTTTCGTCATCTGAAGTAAGCTGGCACTGACTGGGTGGAAGGTAATAAGCTAGGTCTGGTCACACAGAACAAACAAGACCAGTCTTAACTCTTTCAGTCCCAAGCATGACTAAAGCCAATCTACTCAAGTCAAACTAATCTGAAATATTATAAGAATCTCAGATTAGTATTCCTCGTAAAAAGACCTTTCATTCAAGTACCAGCATGCTTATAGTTCGCAGAGAGAATATCCCAGGTCAATAGCTTTTCTCAGCATGTAATGTGCCCAATGCACACTAAGAAAAGCGATTGTCTTGTTCCAAAATTTAGCACTTTAACAGTTAACTTTGTAAGCAGACCTCTTGGTTATGATGTTATCATATACAGCAGTCATGTGATAATAGAGGATGCTTGGGGAGGTATACTGCATCTTACACTACATGTACTTCCTGTTGAACTGAAAGGCACGTGACGCCACTTCAGCCAATCAGTGAACCTGAATGTGTTATCCCACTTGTGGCTCTACTTGTCAGCAGCTAATTACCAAGCCTGAGTTTCCAGTGGTGCAGTCTGCAACACACGTCTTCTATTACTTTCCTTTGGGCTTTCATTGTGACACAGGCCTTGCTTGTGCACCAATGACCCACTTGCGTCATTGATTATGTAGTCACATCTACCCCATACTCAAGGATTGGAACTTATCAGCCACCTGGTGGCCGGGACACTGATCAGTGCCTTTGAAATGAAATTTGGAAGTTCCTTTATGCATTCATTGTATTTTCTCACATTCGTGATTTTCAAAGAGCTACATACAAAAGATAACACCCTGTCATCCTTAATATGTGTAATATTGCATTTTATCATGTAAGGTTATTATAATTAAGTGAACAGAAGAGCGGCAATTGGTTCATGCACTTTTAAGACTCTGAGTTAATTATCAATTACCCCGTTGGGAATTCTGCATGCCGCCACAAGGGGGCGTGATTGAACCTTTGTGTTGACAGGGGGTGCAGTAGGCCTGGAGTCTTATCGCTGGAAGCTGACATTTTGTTTGCATCTCACTGTGGTGCTTTTACTTTGCATGTTGCCAGTAAATATAAAATGTTATTTTTGAGACGACATTGTTTTGTTTATCTATTAAAATAAGCTTATATCAGTACACAAATAACGCAGGAAAGGCCATGGAATGGGGAAGGATATCAGTCCTTGGATAGCAATAATGCACTTGGCTTCACTTCATGTTGTAAAATCCGGTCCTGTAGATATTACTTTTGTAAAGAAATTAAAAGTGGACTTGTTAACGCGCAGCGGGTACGTTCAGAAGATCACTGTTCTAACTGTGAACAAACTCACATCCACTCCGTTGGTTGGCTAGGTGGTAAAAGCTCCTTTATGTTAGTGTAATGTTAATGTACATGCACACATCAGCTGGACATGTATACACAGCCGATCAGCTGTCTTTGTAAACAAATGCGAGCTCTCGTATCGAGGAGGCCAGATTAATAAAAGCCTCGCTTCCAGTCTTACTTTGTAATTCATGTGTGCTATAGTTTTTATCACTGATGTTAGCCTGCTCAACCCTGCAGTTAAGACTACTCGGCCAGCTATTGACATGGTGGCAGTGGGGAAGGAACTATCCGAGGGCTTTTTGTGCGTGGGCCTTCACAGCCACCACATTGATATTTCTCACGTGTGTTGTGTATACTCTTGCCTGGTACATATCTGAAAATGGCTGCTGGATCGGTAAGTTTTAACAGGCCGCCCAAACTGGATATCCACAGTGGTAATATTTCTGAGAACTTCAGAAAGTGGAAGCAGCAACTCAATACTTTTGTCAATGCTAGTGAGCTTGGTAAGAAAGCACCGGAGATACGTGCGGCCATCATCCTTAATCTTGCTGGGGAAGATGTACTTGAGATATCAAATCACTTTGTGTATGAGGAGGGAAAAGTAGTACTAACCCTGACAACTTGCTCACTAAGATTGAGAACTATTGTTCCCCTAAAAAGACTGAGATATACGACAGTTACAAGTTTTGGACTTCGCCCTTGATCACTCCCATTGATCATTTTGTAGCTGAGCTTCGTACTAAAGGAAGGAACTGCATCTTTGGTCAGCTGAAAGACAGACTCATACGAGACAACGTTATCTTCTCTATCACTGATGAAGCCCTTAAAAGTAGACTTTTAAGAGAACAAGATGATCTCCCTCTACATAGACTTATAGATATATGTCGCTCTCATGAGACAGCACAAGGGCAGCTCATAGAGATGGGCGGTAGTGTGACAGCTTCTCTAAATAAGCTTACTGGTCCTCCTAAACACACTAAACCAAGGAAAAAGTTCAGTGACACTAAGAAAAAACCTGTGAAAGACTGTTTATTCTGTGACAAAAAGCATGAGATGAAAAAAGATGCTTGTCCAGCATGGTGGTGCACCTGTGCAAGGTGCAAGCAGAAAAATCACTAAGCTTCAAAGTGTCTTCGAAACAATTCTGGCAATAAAGTGCATTATCTTGAAAGTGAAGTGGTAGAAAACGGTGACATTCAAAGTGAGACAAATGTTAACCCTTCCACATCCTGGATTGGTTCCCTTCAGTCCAATGATAAACATTTGTCAACATACATGACGGTAGACAAACACCAAGTTAAATTTCAGCTCGACAGTGGTGCTGAAACTGATACTATGTGTCAACAGTATGTAAAGCCAGAACTAGTCAAACCTACTAAATGGAAGCTAATCACATTTAATGGCTCACATGTGAATCCAGTGGGTGAAACTGTCATCACATTACATAACCCAAAGACTGGCACATCATATACAACAGACATGGTGGTAGTACAGAATGACTTGAACAATTTGCTTGGCCTACCCACTCTGAAAGCTATGAATCTCATTACCTTCAATGAAGGTGCATTTAAAATAGCTACCCTGGACGTACATGACGTCACTAAATCGTACTCCAACGTGTTCAATGGTTCACTTGGTCATCTTCCAGGCAAAGTTTAACTATACATAAAATCAGATGTAAAACCGCAGGTCCTACCACCACGACGGATTCCATTTGCCACTCAAGCTGAGGTCAAGACTGAATTAGACCGACTAGTGAATTTAGGTGTGTTGGCACATGTCCAAGAACCAACTGAATGGGTCAATCAGATGGCTGTCGTCAGGAAAAAGAATGGAAATTTACGTATATGCATCGACCCAAGACCATTGAATACTGCATTAATGCGTGAGCATTTCTGACTACCCATACTGGAAGACATCGTCACTAAATTTGCCAATGCCAAGGTATTCTCTAAATTTGATGTCGCTAATGCATTTTGGCACCTGGAACTTGACCAGCTGTCTAGCATACTTACTATGATGATAACGGCTTTCAGTCGCTATCGCTGGCTTTGCCTCCCTTTTGGACTGGTAGTCTCTAGTGAAATATTCCAGCGTAACATTACGCAAGCCCTAGAAGGACTGTCTGGAGTAGCCTGTGTAGCAGACGATATTGGAATCACGGGTGTAGATGAAGCAGACCATGACGCCAACATGGAAGCGCTCCTGCAGGGGTGGTCCGTTAAAGGCATCAAACTTAATGCCGACAAATTGGAAATCAAGCATAAAGAGATGTCTTTTCTGGGACACGTTTTTACTGAAAGTGGAGTGAAACCAGACCCTAGTAAAATAAAGGCCATAGTAGACATGCCTGCACCAACTGACATTCATGGTGTACATCCTTTTTGTGGTATTGTGCAATACCTAGCTCTTACTCACATGGACACTCCATGGATTTGGAACACTGAACAACAATCAGCATTTGATGCTATCAAACTCAAAGCAACTCAGGCACCTCGACACATTATGACCCGAGCGTTGAGCTGGTACTTCAAACAGGCTCATCACAACATGGACTTGGAATAGCACTTCTGCAATCCAGTATCCCGATTGCATATGTATTAGAGCTTTAACGCCGACAGAAACACGCTACGCGCATATCGAGAAGGAGTGCTTATCTATAGTGTATGGTTTGGAGAAATTTAATCAATATACTTTAGGTCGGAAAGTAATTGCAGAGAATGACCATAAGCCCCTTGAGACTCTGGTTAAAAAAACACTCTATGCAGTACCTAAAAGGCTACAGGCCATGATGATGTGCATGGCGTGATACGACGTCAGTCTTCGTTTCAAACCAGGTCACATGATGACACTACCTGGTACTCTTTCACGAGCACATCCTGAAAATAGGGATGCTTCTGAAAATCAAGGCCCGTTTGACTCTATTAATGCACTAAACCTCATGGACGTAACTGACCAGCGTTTTCAGGAAATACGTGAAGCTACATCTTCTGACAAAACCATGAAAATGCCAGCCACAACGCTCACTAATGGTTGGCCGGAACATAAAGATCTCTTGCCAGATCAAATAATGCTGTACTTCAGTGTTAGAGCACGCTTACTTTATAAGACGGAATAATCATGAAAGGAGAACGACTAGTTATTCCCCCAAAACTTCGTCCAGATATAAAACAGCATCTACACGCTGCACATTTGGGCAAGGACAGTATGCTCAGCGAGCAAGAGAACTGGTATACTGGCCAGGCCTCACTCAAGACATTACTCAAATTGCTGAGTCATGTGAAATCTGTTTGCAAGCATTGCCACGGCAACAAACGGAACCTATGATACCGCATGATGAATAGAGGTGAAAGACCCTTTCAGAAAATTGGAACCCACTAATTCTCCATACACAATAGAAATAACATGGTTACTGCCGATTACCTCAGTAATTTCTTTGAAATAGACTATTTGCCGTCAACTAACACAGCAAAGATCATAACCAAACTTAAAGCACACATGGCAAGATACGGAATTCCTGATGTTTTAATAAGTGATAATGCTCAGTTTGCATCAGCAGAATTCCAACAGTTCACTTCAGAATGGGGAATATGCCACAAAACATCATCGCCAGGTCACAGTCAATCTAATGGAAAAACTGAGGCAGCAGTAAAAGCCGCCAAAACTATGATGCAAAAGTGTGCATGAGACAGTAGTGATCAGTACCTTGCTTTACTTGAATTACGGAACACTCCTATGCAGCATATTAACTTGAGCCCAGCTCAAATTGCGTTGTCACGTCGCACAAAAACATTACTGCCTACAAACCCAAAGCTATTGCAGGCACAAGTGAAAAACCCACAAAGTGGTATCAAAAATAGAATAGACACTCAAAAGAAAGCATTTGACATGACAGCACAAAGTCAGAAACCACTAGCTGTTGGAGACAATGTTCTCTATGACCACTTTGACCCTTTTAAACGACATGCAAAATGGAAACGTGACTCACGTATATGAGAACTACCCTCGATCCTATATAGTCACAAGTCCAGCTGGTGTCTCCTATTGGAGAAACAGAGTACATGTAAAACCAGTTCCACCGGTTACTGACTATGCGACATCAGAGCCAGTTACAGGACTACCAGGTGGAAGATCTGTGTCTCCTTTACCCAGTACTCCAGAGGTACAAAGTCCCATCATGCGCAGCCCAGTGGAGATGTGTACACCAGAGACTCCAGTGTCCACCACATTAGATGCCTTGCGAAGATCTGACAGGTCAAGGAGTACTCCAAAATATCTTGAGGACCATGTGACCGAGTAATATACCCTTTTCCAGTCCATTAATATTATCATGGACTTTAAATTTTCATGTCCTAAGTGAAGTTCACTTCATGTGAGTTTCACTACCTCAAGCCCTCAATTTACTTTATATAATACAGTTTAATAAGAATGGGAAAAATAATATAACACTCAATCTCAGTTAATTCATCTTTATTGTAAATTCTGACCAATTTATCTTCACGGAAATTGTTAAAACAAAGATACTGAAACACTGCCATACTTTTTGACATAAACTGTCACAGGACTGGAGATAGCATTTTAACGTGCATACAAGGACTATAAGCATAGTATTTAATCTTTTCTTTTCTTCTAAAGAGAGGATGTTAGTGTAATGTTAATGTACATGCACACATCAGCTGGACATGTATACACAGCCGATCAGCTGTCTTTGTAAACAAATGCGAGCTCTCCTATCAAGGAGGCCAGAATAATAAAAGCCTTGCTTCCAGTCTTACTTTGTAATTCATGTGTGCTATAGTTTTTATCACTGATGTTAGCCTGCTCAACCCTGCGGTTAGACTACTCGGCCAGCTATTGACACTTTATTCTTGTAGCATACATGTTTTGTTACCTTGGGGGCAGCTCAGATGCACAAACAAGTTGATGACAAATCTGTACACAGTCTAACACTAATCGAGACTTTCAGTCGCCGGTGTTCCTTTGAACATATTTTAATTATTGGCTAAAACATCTTGGGCAGAGATTTAGAAATATGTCACTGGTACTTGCTTAATGACTTAACGACTTCCTAATGACTTGTGGTTCCAAGGAGAGAAATATACAACGGTATTTACTGAATGACTAAACTACTCTTTAGGGAGTTTCTGATGATAGTTGATGGGCCTCCACCACTTAATGATGTTTGGCCAAGTGAGAGGGTCTGACTATCTCCTTGAATTACTTGGGTGGTTGGTTATAAACCAAAAAGTGTGCGCCTGCGCAAGGAGTGTTGACACCTGAAAATTCCAAGGGATAATTTACTTCAAGTTTTACAGAATTTACCATCGCTGTGCACTAAATTTTGTGACTGGCATTTTTATCAAACATTGGTGAATGACTAGGATGCACTTGGTGAGAAATTTTGGTTTCTGAGAGGAATTTAACATTTGTGCCTGATTCAACCTCATAGTGTTCGACATTGCACACTCCTTGCATACTTGCTGGGTTGGACTATTTTTAGTCAGACTATTATATAATGACAACTGTCATGGCTGCGCCCATGGACACGGGCACTGAGCCGGCTGCTAACCAAAATGATCTACTGATCATACAAGAACTCAAGGACCTAGCGACGGTAGATAAAAAACAGTTTGTGGAGGTCTATACAGATGCTAATAATATGAACAAGATTTATCAATACAACGCCCAGGACGTTCAGAAATCACTGCAAAGTCGTGACATGGAGACGCTTGGCATACTGCATAGGACTCTGGCCGAGCGGATCCAGCAAGCTTTTCCTCAGCTGAAGGACTCTCGTACCATAAATCGCCTTGTGAAACACCGTATTATTCCGGACATATATTTCATGGGGTATAGTCTTGCTAACAAGAATCTTGCAAAGGACGTAGAGAAAGTATTTGTCACTAAAGACGATGATCATCACAAACCTGCGTCTGAAGACACAGGTCCAAATGCCGTGTCTATAACCTCAGCTAGAGAATTGAAAGATCTGATCCAAAGTGTGCTTCAGATCAAAATACAGAATAGTGAGCTGAAAATACAAAACAGTGAGTTGAGACAAGAAATCTTAGCCCTACAGCAAGATTTCAAGACTATCAAAGATGAGTACGACTCATTATCAGACAGATTGCTGGGCGTGGAAAGTAAAATGGCTTCAGTAGAAATCCGTTTAATAGTAATATAGATCAAAGTGACTCATCACCTGTTCCAACAGACAGTGAGTGCTCAGACCTTGAAAATGATATGATCTTTGCTCATGCTTATCAGACTGCCTTGAGAAAACGGAAATACAAAACCTGTAAAAAGAAGCATCAAGACAGTAAGCGAAAACGGCTGTCGGCTTCCAATACTCGGAAAGTTCCAACTGGTAAGCAAACACAGAGTAATGTCACGAATAATGTACCATGTCCAATACTTCGTGCTGCCTCCCAGGTGAGGGTATCCGAGCAAAATGAGTCTACCTCATCTCAACAGCACAGTGACATTTATATTGGTGGCCTTGAACAGTCTCACAGTCAAGACGATCTTAGGCCATTCTTGCATTCCATTGGTATCACGCCTATCATTGCTATAAAAGATCTGTCTTCGAAACGAGGGTGGAAGAGTTTCCAAGTAACTGTACCGCAAAATCTTGTTCAGATGGCTATTAACTCTCCACACTGGTCTGACGGAATAAGGGTCCGACCATTCGTTAAAAGAACGTCAAATACGACACGCAAAAATGTAAAACACAGATCTACAACTCGTCAAGGCACGGTGCAGTATAAGCTGAAAGCAAGCCGGGCGACTTGTGTACCTGTATACATCACACAACGCGAGTATGTAGGCGACAGTCAACGGACGCCATACCCGGTACCGATGAGCCAGGCGCTACCTAGGCAAGCGCCCGCGCCCACATCGGTGTGTTGTGACCCTAGCATGCCTAGAGCATGTCACGGATTTCCTCAAGGGCAAGTGCCCACTTTTCAACAACCACAGGGACCCTTTGTATACCCCTCCCCATGGGCAGCCGACGGGCAACCAACAAGCTGTGGGAACCCCAATGGGATTCCTGGACACTGGTACAGGGCCGAATGGCCAACCCCAAGAGAATGGATGTCTCAATAATAACCCAAAGCAAGTCCCAGAAGAACTTTTAAATAAAACTAGTTGTGATTTTAGTGATAATTTATCTAGTCATGAATCGCTTCTTACATGTGAAACTTTTAATTGCAGAGGGTTTAAACAATCTTCAGACTACATATGTCAAAGGCTTTTACGCTGCGATATTATGTGCCTAAATGAGACATGGCTTAAACCTGATGAACATTGTGTTGTTGAAGATACTCTTCGCAATTGTACATATTTAAAAAATTGTTGATTCTCTGTTTTTACTACTTCAGGTATGACCGATGTATCTCCTAATTATACAGGGAGACCATTTGGTGGAACTGCAATAATATGTAAACAATCCAACAATTTCTTTTTCAGGCAAGTTGATACTTGTAGTGATCGTATCACCGCAGCCAGTGTACATAATGCTAATGGAGACTTTCTTCAAATTATCACTTCTGTTTATCTTCCATATTTTGATAAGTCAAAACAAGAACAGACTGATTTATATAGAGAAACACTAGACGCCATGCAGGCAATTATTGATATTCATGGTACTTCGGTTCCGTTGAAGATTCTTGGTGACTTTAATGTTCAGCTCCGTCGGTGTAAAAAATTACACTCACTATGGTATAGAAAGCATGGTTTTAACAATCACAGTCGAATTTTGTACGAGTTTATCGCAGAAAATGACTTAATTGTCTTGGATTATTTGTTTGCCCAACCTGTACGTTATACATATTTTTGTCACGATACGAATCTTCACACATGGATCGACCATATTGTGTCAACAACCTATGATTTAGACTCTCTTGTAGACTGCCGTATCATACAACTTGACGCAGAAAACCTAAGTGATCATCTTCCCATAAGAGTAACTTTAAAGCTTCCTATAGCGTCTTCTCTAGATAAAATGTCACAAAAAGGTAATAAAAATTCTTTTGCCCGCCCTAAATGGAATAATTCTAATAATAATAAGCTCTATCTTAATATATTAGTAAATAGATTAAATGAAATTCCTTTGTTAAATGTCTCTAACTGTGAGTCAGATGCATTCAACGGCAGTCTGCAAGAGAGAGTCGACACCCAAATAACCTTAATAAATAGAGCCATGCATGATGCGACCATTGAGGCTGGTTGCCTGATTCGTAAATGTTACAGACCTAAGCCTTTCTGGTCGCCAGACTTGGCGATCCTTAGAGATAAAAAACGTTTTTGGTGGTCCCTTTGGCATGAGATGGGCAAACCAAGAACGGGAGCGGTTTTTGAAACCTGGAAATATACTAAAAAGTGCTTTAGGCGACTCTGCAGAAATAATATAAACGCTAAGAGGCAAAATAATTTTAATACTTTAGATGCACTTTTTAAACAACGGAAAGTGAATTATTTTTGGAACAATATTAATAGTAAAATTAAATCTAACCCAAAGTCGAACCTCTCTCCTGAATCCTTTGCTACATATTATAAGAAACAAATGAGTGAAGATCCTGCTTCTTTGCTCACGAGTGACCAACGTGATATTGAGAGGGAAGCCCATTACTTTTATGAATCTAATATTTTACACACTAAGGAAGTTCATGTATCCCCTGATCAGATAAGTACGCTTCTACGACACCTGGAGGGTAATTGTTCCCCTGGCGTCGACGGTATTACTGCAGTGCATCTGAAGTACGGCAACTCTGTTATCTTATGTAAACACTTGGCAGCTCTCTTTTCATTTATGTTAACTCATGTTGTGGTTCCTTCGGATTTCAACATGGGCATTATTGTGCCAATTCTGAAGAAACCATGTTTGAATCCGAACGAGCCACAAAATTACCGTCCTATTACACTGAGTACTACTTATTCAAAATTACTAGAAATGTGTATGATACCTGTTGATAATCTAAGCGAATTACAGTTTGGATTTCGTAAAAAACACAGTACGTCCTTTGGCTGTACATTGCTTCATGATGTCATAACATGTTTGAAGGACAGCGGTACTAATTTGTTTATATGTAGTCTTGATGCTGAACGCTGTTTCGACAGAATTTGGCATAGTGGTCTTTTCTATAAGTTAATGAAAGTTATTCCTATATCTCACTATTTATTTTTGTACAAATGGTACAAGGGTTTGAATGCTCAGGTGAAATGGAATTCTACCCTCAGCCCCATATTTAAAGTAACAAGAGGCACCCGCCAAGGCAGTGTCCTCTCCCCTTTATTCTTTAATATTTTTATAAACGATTTATTGATTGATTTAAGTAATTCAGACTCTGGGGTGCGAATTGGTAAAGATACATATAACAGTTTTGCTTACGCCGACGATCTTACACTATTTTCGTCTAGTACAACTGGTCTTCAACATTTAATAGATATTTCTGTTTTATATGCTTTTAAGTGGACATTCTCTTTTGGAATAAATAAGACAAAAATTTTACAAGTTGGAAAATGCCATTTTTCAGACGTTCCAAAATGGTATCTGGGTAAACCTTGTTTTAGTAATACAATTAATGTAGTAACCGAACCTAAATTATTAGGAATTACTTTCAGTGCAACTACAAATGCACATGATAGTCATGTTACTGACAGAATAAGTGCCGCAAGACGAGCCATGTACAGATACCATAATACTGGTTGGTGTTACCCAGGATTGTCCACGGACACTAAGATGTATTTATGGGAAAGTATCGGCGTCCCTGCGCTGACTTACGGAATGGACTGTGTTTATCTGTCTAAATCTAACCTGAAAAAGTTGGAATCAGCCCAGGGCTCCCTAATCAAGCAGTGCATTGGACTCAGTAAAAGATCTCATCATACTGCCTTATTGACAGCCCTTCATATAGATCCTATTTCTGATGTGGTGAAAAGAGATACAATATCTTTGGCGGGAAGGTTATCCCAAGTCCAGTCACCTTTGCGTAACTTGTTTACACATGAAATTTCTAGTTATATTCTGGAAGGAAAAATACACAAAAATTGTATTGTTGACAGACTACTGCGGTATGGGATCTCTCCTGTTTCCATTCTTTTCAGAGATGGGAGTCGGGGATCCTGTCCCCCATACGATGGACGCGGCACTGTGGAGGATGGGATCGCCGAACCTCTCCGGCCATTGCTGACCTCCCCTAATTATAATAACCCGGCTTCTTGTGAGCGGAGCCTGGTAAAGCTGTTAACGCGAGTCAACAAGTAACGATAACATTATAAGTCCTGTCGTGGACGCCGGCCGGGGCGCTCAGCCTATCGCTGCGCGTCCCCGCCGGTCCCACATCAGCCTGATGGACACTTTATTCTTATAATTCCAAAAAATGCTTGATTGGGAGCCCTGGAGCCATCTCATGTTTATTTTTACTACCTGAGGTGTTAAAAGATTCAATTATATCTTATTTTAATTTTCTGTATATATGTATATTTATTTCGATGTATTTATATGTTTTTCCCCAACTGTGGGGGTTCAATAAAATAATAAAATAAACCAGATTGGCAGAGACCAACCTAACAGTTACTGGAAGCTCAACAAGTATTAACCCTTGGGTAACCCATATTCAGAATTACTATAACAATTAACGTTGAATTCCTTCATAAGTAACATAACCTTTACATAAATTTGTAAATTTATTAATATTCCTCAAATAAACCATTTATGTGCATCTGTTGCAACATCCCATGGTTAATTGGTCAATAAAACCTTGGGAATTTTACAATGTGTTATTGATCTACTCTGGATGATAACTTTCCCAAGCACATGGGCTCCCTGACATTTTTTAGGTAATAAATGGTATGGTATGGTATGCTATGGTATTTATTTATTATAGTGACATGTGCATGCTACAATATATCCATGTGCATGTTACAATACTTCAGTAATCCCGAATGCACCCAGCCTCCTGGGCTTTTATGTCACTTTAATATATATCACATATTTATGAACATAATAATCAAAAATTTTCAACATAAACTCATATCACACCTCTGTACAACTGTTCTCTCCTCCTACACCACGCCTCACATATATATTTGGCAACTAACTTACTTTCTTCAGACATTAAATAAATAAACTTTTCCTCATACGTCTAATTAAAAAATAAAGGGCATTTTGCTGCTACAACCTGATACAAATTCTGTCTCAAGTCATTATAACAGTCAGACACAAAGAAAATGCAACTCATCCTCGACAGCTGAACTTGTACACATGTTCCATACTCGATCATTTACAGGAATAACTCGGTATCTACCTATCTCTACTGACAGGGGTAGAATACCTAATCTACACTGTGCTAGTAATGATCTTTGTAATCTTGTTAGACAATATCCATGTATTTTTCGGTCACAAATGCCTTTTTAAACTGAACGTACGTTCTTAATTTTGGCTGAGTAATGATATTTTCTTCCCACTCTTTTTGCATTATTTGGTATAATTTAATTCACACAACCTCCATATTACACTGTTCCCGTCTTCCGTACACCTCAAATAAATCTATGTTTTCAAATAATAGTCTGATATCCGAACTCCAATTCTTTTTCCAAATCTCTATAAAATATATATTATTTTTTAATCTGTTATCCTCTAAAGAAATAAGATGATTCCAATTTAAGCAAACAAATTTTAATACCTTCTATATCTAGGCAGAATCCAGCCCGTATCTCCTTGCATTCCTATAATTGGTGCCCTTATGTGCAAAGCTAAATAATATCTCTAAGCACGGTTCTGTATCTTATTACAGCACTACGTATCTACCATAACCCCATACTTCTAGACAGTAGTCCATCACAGGTACAACACCAGAATGAAATAACTTTGTAAATGCTCTATAACCCACGTCTCTTAAACTCTTAAATTTAGAAATAACAGCACCCAGAGCTCTACCTGCTGACTTAGCTAAAATGCTTGCTGTCCGTTCAAAGAAGGTCTCGATCTACGCAGTCGAAGGCCTTTTGTAAGTCTAGAAAACAGCCAAAAGTGTCAAGATTATCTGCCTGTCTATTTCTAATAATGGATGTTTACACAAACACATGGTCTCTACATGAACTACCTTTACGGACCCCATTTTGCTCGTCATTAAGAATATCTACGTCATCTGAATAGTCTACTAATGTATTATTTAGTACACCAGTATAAACTTTATATACGCACGACAGTAAACTAATTCCTCTAAAGGACAGAGGAAGATATGGATTTTTATCCGTCCCCTTAGGCACTGGTGAAATTATTGCTTGGTTCCATATACTAGGTATTTTTCCACACTCGAAACATTTCTGCAGCAAAGCACATAACAGTGATAAAATACCATCTGTCTTTAGTACTTCATTTGACAAGCGATCAACACCTACAGACTTCTTTACTTTTAATTTCTTAATTACACGTTTTACTTCCTGGGGTGAAATAGGGACATCCATATATTTAAAATTCCCTGTGTCTAAATAATCCTCAGACAAAGCCTCAGCCTCCCTCCTTTTTAAGACATTTAATGTTTCTGCGTAAAAAAAGTTATCAAAATCACCAGCAACTCCAGTCTGGTTGTATAAATCGTGAAAATCTCGTTTCCATATATTTAATACTCCATCAAGGTTTTTTACCATCTCACCATTTTCTTCAACTGTTAGGGGTATCTCGTTTTTTGTTCTCGGACCCAATTTATTAATGTAATCCCAAAAATCCCGAGGATCATTAGTATTAACTTATTATATTCCTATGACCATATTATGTCTATAATTTTTTCCTTTTTAACCAGTAATTTATCAAATTGGGTCTGTGCCTCTTAAATTTCTTGTCGTTTTTGTCGTTTTTCTCTTTGTGTACCCTTACAGTTTAAAAAAAAAGTTCACAGTCGCGCATTTGTTTCCATAAATCAGAAAGAGAGTTATCCCAGTATGGTTTTGCATTTTTAAACCATTTCCTAACGCCAGAGCTAGCTTCCTTAAGCCGTAGACATTTATCCATCTCTGCCCTAACCATTTTATATATCTTATTATAAACGGTGGGGGATGCATAATAACCGAGTGGTCTGGTGGACAACTACATTCACCAAAAAGATGAAGAAGTCCAAATTTTTCAAGCAATGCACTGACTGTATCCTCCTTAAAATATTTTACAATATTCAAAACAATCATGAGGAGTTAGTACATAGTCAGCCATGGACTTCCCTTTAATGGATACACTAGTATCGCCATCCATTTCTGGGTCGAACCTCCCATTCAATATACACAATTTAATATCCCTCAAACATTCCACAAACTCGATACCCAGAATGCCATCAAAACTTTTGTCCAGGATGTTTACATGGAAATCGTCCAATAAACTGTCTTTGTACAGACAAAACACACAGGCAAGCCATTCTCTTTGGACTCAAACTATCGCTGTAACTTATTCACAAACAAACTTTAACTTTATCAACTTTGGAAAATTATGAAAAAAACATTATGTTTGACATTGATAAAAACATCCACTTTATCAGTTGTTGTGGGACGAGACATAAATACAAAATAATAAGTGGCAATGTGCTGAGCCTAGGAATCACCAAACCTAAACCATAACCGCAGGCACTGGAGCATAATCTGTCACCATGGTTATCGCCACGGGCCAGTAACCCACCACCACTGCAGTACCTGTTGCCTGGGTTCTTGGACCAGTAAGAGCGAGGGGGCTTCTTACTTGTCTCATTGAACCCCACCAATTTTGGCACGGGTCCGGAGCCCCCAGCCGGGAAGATCTGACCAGGTGCACACAGACCCGACCAAACCAAAACGGCAAAAAATACATCCACCAATTTATCATCTGGGCTCAGCCATTGTCATCTCCTCAACAGACCACACGAGATGATCATTGGGCTCACCAAGGCACAATGACCATCTTCCAGAGGTCCCTCATGTTGCTTAGCAAACATGAGAGACATCCCACCCCTCCAAGTGTGAGCAAGCCTGGCGTCAACTTTACCTAATGCTTTAAATAAACCGATTATTCTCTGACCACTGAACTTACACATTCCATGTTGTTATGATTAAAGTATAAAAATTCACACCTAAAATTAACTGCTGTAAATTGCATGAAAGACATGTTTTGGCTACATAAACGATACCATTAAACAAATATAACCGACTGAAAGATCAATATCACCATAAAAGTACCACGTATAGTTCTGTCCAAGGGACCATCAAACTCTATGCACGAAGACCTGAGCTTAATGCTTGCAGTGTGAACAATGGCAGTTACACTTGCAGCAATGTTTTGTTCACAATAAACAACACTTTCATGATTATTACAAGTCAGCTAAGGGGACATCACGTGATCTGTTGTGCAAAATGTGCTCAGGGCACCACAGAGTTCCCTGAGAAACAGACTATTCCCCCTAGGTGACAAATGTACCCCGTCCTATAGCCTGGCTGCGCTATTGCCCCATGCTTAATGACACGCATACCATTCTTGAGGCCAAAGTTGTGCACATACCAATTGACAGTGGGGCGCGCCTTCTCCACTTTGCCGTTGTCCTGGGCACCCCGATAATTATGACGGGGCAGAATGTCTGACCATATCACCAAAGCTAGTGGAAATCTGTTCTGCACGAATGAAAGAAATTCTGTGAGTCTATGTCGCAGTGACCCCGAGGTCAACGACCCTCAGTCATTCCCACCTGTGTGGAGCACAATAATCTGGGGAGCTGGAAGGCACCTGGCCATCTCCTTAAAACTGCCGTGGGAAGCTGCCTCGCCAGCCCCACCAATGTCTCTCCAGATTGGTCTACATGGCATGTGCTCCCTGTTGGTCTGCACGAACTGGCCCAGTCTCTTGATGAGCGAGTGCCCCAGGAACTCTGGTCAAGGGCTCACCTGTAACATACAAACATAGACAGCAGTAAATTCAGATATGAAAAAATGATGAAGGCATAACTTGGATAGGGGGTCTGATGTAGGATCGGTAGGCGGAAGAGCTCCACTGACCCCACTGTTTGATGGTATCCATAGGAACACCTGCGGCAGCACAGGATGAGGCTGCACCTATCCTGAAGCTGTGGGACTTGTAGTAGGAGGAATTCAAATTACAAAATTTAACTGCCTTGTCCAGCATTGCTTGAAATTGATAGCGAGTCAATGGTGAATAATCAAAGTGGACAAATAAGGGGCCTTGAAAATGCTGTGGTTTTTTATCTAAGTATTTTGACAGCAGTGTTACTGGGCAGTGAGATTGATTCCGGGTAGAAAGAGCATGGCTTTGTTTCACCACAGGAACATTGTGTTGATTGTTCTTCGAGTGGCGTATTGGGTATCATAAACTGTACCCGGACTAAATGCAACGTCCCCTCTCTGTAGAATGGCAGCAGTGTCTGCATGTTTAGAGGGAGCGGTAAACTCAACAACTTGTAAAAACGCAAAATAAGTAAGTGAAAATGCTGCCCTGAACATTGTGGTTTCATAGGTATTGCTGCAAATGAAAGGTAAGGCATTCAAAAATTGCACCAACAATTCAAAGGGACCTGGCCACTGAGAATCAAACTGCCTGCCCGTGTCACACCTCATCCCCTCAATCAATTTCTTTACAAGAAAGTTATGAGTGGGGTCAACAAGCAAAGAGATTTTGTGTTTATAACTGATGGCCGAAATAATAATACTGTGGCTCTCCACTTATGCGCCACGGTCCTGTGTGACACAGGTGGCCTAGGGAAAAAAATGATAATGAGATGGAGGAAACCATGGTTATGCTAATCAGCTCAGGCTACAATGTTTACCAGGACCAGAGCCGAGGCAAAGAGTCCACCACACACTCTCTCACAGCTGTGGTGGGCCCCTGGCCCTGGATATATCCCCCAACACTCATCGCTTGTAGGTCCCCCCCCCTATAAAAAGACAGAAAAATCTTCCCTCATACACCCTATCCCCGCCTCTAAGGCTCAGGCATTTCCCATGGGGGATCCCATGGGAGCCCTTATAAGGGCTACCACCATTCCCTCTCCTCCCTGCATCTAAGATTCTAATTCACCCTGTTGCTATCAAGCCCTATCAATTCATTTCTTTTCTGATGCAATTGTCGCTGGAGTCCAACCCAAAAGCGATTAGTATGCTACAAAAGAAGCCACCTTCTGTGCGGTAGCTGGCAAGTTATCTTTGCGATAGAAATCTTTCAACAACTGAAGAAAAACTCTTACTGCCCTATCACAATCAACCTGGGTGCTTCTGGAAACAGCCAATCCTAGTAGATGCCTGATTTCACTATCTACACCAGTGGCAGAAACTGTTGGTAACTGGTTGGATGGGGGTCGGCAGTAGGCACCTCCTGAAAAAATGTTTCCATGTCAAACATACTGAGGCTGTCTGCTAGGATGTTAGCGGCACCACAAATGAATTTTCCACGCAAAACTATGTTATATCTCATACCTGTCAGTGTCAGCCTAGACTCCTGACAAGCTTCATCAAGTGGGGGCACTTGGAGGATTGACGGTTCAGAATACTAACCACTGCTTTATTGTCAGAATGCAATAATACCTTCGAGTTTGATAGTCTAGGACCCCACACCAATAGTGACAGCAGCACTGGTACATATTCAAGGCATGCAATGGAATTGTTCGGACTGACAACTATGGTGTCCCACCTACCATGTATATAGCTGCCTCCGAAAAAGCCTGCAAACCCACAAGATTTTGCTGTGTCTGTGTAAAAATGGAGAACCTCAGAAGACAGCCAAGCCTGGGGAGGATAACTGCTGTAGCATTGAATTCTCCCAAAAACTGTAACCACATCTCCATATCCCGTTTTGATTCTGTAAACATTTCAATTTCTTTTGTATTGTTTTAGAAACCTCTTGTCAAACTCACCAGACGCTGCATGAAGGGACGCCCCCCTTGTACCCCCCCCCCCCCGGCACAGAAAATTCAAATACCCCAATAAACTCTTTATTTCCACTAGAGAAACTTTGTTTTTTTTGTGAATCATCCTCAAACGGGCTCTACATGCTGTTAGCTTATCCAAGGGGACCTGAACCTGTTGAGCTACGGTATCTATCTCCAAGCCTAAGAATGTGAGACATGTACTTGAGGCGACTGCTTTCTCACCAGCTACAGGTATACCTAACAGTTAACACACAGCCAATAATTTTGTTAGTGCTTGCTGACAAAGACTCCGCCGCTGTGGTCCGAAGAACAGCCAATCATGTAAGTAATGCAAGCAGAGCTTTCTGTTAAGCAACTGGTCCATAAGCCAATTGATGAAGGTGGTGAATTCCATAAACAATTTACAAGAAGTCCGTAAAACCATAGGTAACATGAGGTCATAATAGAACTGGCCATTAAGGGTAAAGCCTAAAAGATCATGGTCGTCCCTGTGTATTGGGAGCAATCTGAAAGCATCTTTCAGGTCGACTTTGGCGATCTCTGCCCCCTTTCCCATTTCTGCAACTGCTTGCACAGCCTCATCAAATTTAATGTACTGTACCCTGGCTTCACTGTCACTAAAGTAGTCATTTACTGACTCACCTGGAGGAAAGGACAAGTGATTTACTAACCCGTATTTCCCTTTTTGTGACTTCTCTACTAGTCCCAAAGGAAAGCAACATAGATTGGGAAATAGTGGACTTGAAAAAGGTCCGGCTACCCGACCCTCGTCAATCTCAGTCTGAATCTTTTCCTTTACAATTTCCAAATTTTCAGTGACTGATTTCAAATTTTCACACCAAAATGCTTTACGGGGGCCCATATAACCTACCCTAAAACCATGGGAGAAACCCTGTTTCAATTTCTCAGCCACCTGTTTATTTGGATAGAGCTTTAAAAAATTTTCCAATTAGTCCAGTCTAATTGGACTTTTGCCCATCCGACTCTCTGTCCTGGGAAGTTTGGCTTTGGCCCTGATTGTTACATTTTGCCCGTGGGTGTGATTTACTGCAGGTAATGCATTTGTGGTGGAACCTACAGTCTCGCTTGATACACTGGCCTCGATTATAGGCCTAGCAGAAACCTGTTGGCAGCCTGTTGTTGCCGGATTTATGTCTCCAAAAGTCCTGGCCATATTGCCCAGCTGCATTTGGCCCACCCTGCCTGTTACTGCCATGATTGTACTGCTGGGCCCTATTGACTAAGTATTGTGTGGCACCAGCAAGAAAAATAAGATTCCCCATCCAAATGGTCCCATCTGCAAGATGGGTCCATAGCCATTTTGATCCTGAATGTTCTGTCATAAGCCAGGGCGCCCTAAGTTAGTGCCAAACCTTGCAGCTGCTTCTCTAATTGTGCTACAATACTTAATGAGGGCCTGCACTTGTTCAGGGTGCTTAATGGTGTATAAGTTAAGATAAATCAATGCAGCATAAATCCATTCTCCGATGGATTGGATCAGTTTTTTGCCTGGTTTGCCTGCATTCGCATTTTTTTGACCTGGTTGGAGGAGAGTGGCCCGTGGCGGCTATGACGTCACAGATGCAGGCAGAATGTTTCCCTGAAATGGGCCCATGTATGCAGAGAGCCAATGTTCAGGCTCAACTGCGACCTGTTGTGTGGCAACAAGTCGGCAAGCTCAATGAACTCCCCCTTCTCCTGGAAAGTGACAATGGGGCAGAGAAAACAACTGACCTGCTGCAGGCTGCCCGCCTGGTCCATGCAGTGGTGTTGAGGGAGCCTGGGTGTGACCATGAGATGCTATCGTAGGGTCGGCGGGTGTGCATACACAGCTGTGACCTGCTGCAGGCACAAATCCTCTTCTCATATCATGTGTTTCCACCTGATGTGGGTGAGACGATGCTTTCCTTGTCACCTTTGCCACCTTGGTCATCACCATCACTTTTGATCGCCGACCACGTCGCCTCTTTGATGATATTTCTTGGGCCACTGCCTTGGCTGTGGGTTTTCTTTTCCTGCCCGAACTCCTCACGGGACTTCCCATTGTGTTACCAGTTGAACCAAGGCTTGCTCGCACTTGCAAACTGTTGCTTTGAAGTCGTGATGAAACGACGAAAGAAACTTTCTTTCCAGAGTTCACAGAAGATAAGCTACAAAGTCTGTGATACAAACAATATTTGACGCCAGGAGCTCAATAACAAACATTATGCTAAGATGATGACGGCAAAGGAAGTTAGCTTCAGTGGGTTAATTGTTCACTGCGCATGCTCAAATGCAGTCACGCAGCTTTTAATTGGTTGTTGTTCCCCATTGGCGGGAAGACTAGACGACCCACATAGCTAAAAATTAAAAAAACTGTGCTTGCTCTGTACAAATATGTTTGGCCAAGCACGCGCTGCTCCCTGACCAAACCTCTATTAACAAACACGACCACACCTCCTGACCCTTTTGGTGCATTTACATGTATTGTTTGTCTGTTATGCCCAAAGTAAGTATACAATGGTATTTCAATTGTATACTGAACCAAACAAATAACGCAACCCTTAAACTTTTTAACTGAAATATTTATTGTCACTTTCATATCACAGAAACAAATTAGATCCATATTCTGCAGTCTTTTTGGCATAACATGTGAAAAACAAAAACTTGAAACTGTCAACGAGGGCGCGACCAGCTGGCAATAAACAGGGCAACATTGATTTGTAAAGTTCACAAATTGGCATGTCCACTAATACTGTGTGTGACCACCATCAGCATCTGTAGCTTCTATGCAACGTCTGCGCATGGATGACACTAGCCGCTGCACCATCTGCCGGGGCACACGATCCCACTCTTCTTGAAGAGCCTGGCGAAGCTGCTGGCGGTGGGCGGGCGCTGGATCCCGTCTCCGAACACGCTGGTCAAGGTAGTCCCAAAGATGCTGAATGGGATTGATATCAGGTGAGAAGGCTGGCCATGGCAAAACGTTAATTCCTTCTCCTTGCAGAAAATCCATCGTCAGTCTAGCGGCATGGGGCCGAGCATTGTCCTGTTGAAGCAAGTGGAGTTGGTGGTGTCTAATGAAAGGGACAGCAACAGGCTGAAGGATCTCATCCCTGTAGCGGGCAGCATTAAGATTGCCTTCAATGAAGATTAGTTGGGTTTTGGCTGTGAATGAAATTCCACCCAACACCATCACTGATGCACCTCCAAATCGATATGTTTCCAGCACACAGGCATCTGAGTAGCGCTCTCCCCTTCGTCTCCAAACACGTGTCCTACCATCTGCATGATACAGGGTGAAGCGGGATTCATCGGTGAATAGCACATCCCTCCACTGTTGATGGGTCCAGAGAGTATGGGCAGTAGCCCATTGTCGTTGGGCTTGCCTTCTTGCCTGTGTCAAAATTTGACCCCTGTAAGGACGCCTGGCGTGTAGATGGTGTTCTTGTAATCTATTACGGACTGTCTGGGCAGATATTCTGTTATTGGTTCTGCCAGGTGTCTGTTGTGCAGTTCTAGTGGCTGGTCGAGTTCTGTTCTGCAGATGTGACACCCTGATGTGTCTGTCTTGTGCAGGTGTGGTTTCTCTTGGTCTCCCAGGACGCTGTCTATCAGCTGTGGCCCCAGTCTCCTGGAATCTTGTAGCAAGTCTGGATATAGTGGATTTGTGGACTTGCAGTCTTCTTGCCACCTCTGCTGCAGATAAACCAGCCTGAAGCATGCCAATTCCTCTCTCCCGATCTACAGTTGATAATCGACCCATGGTTCTTGGAATACTGTGCCAAATAAATCCCATGCTGCCCTTTTATTGTCCGTGAGGGGCTACAACCAACCAGTAAAGGTGTGAATGTTTTAGTCATGTGGGTAACACTGAATCCTGCAGTTGTCCTTGATTCAGCTCAAACACCAAACTTTGAAAGCCTCATATCCTCGCACACAGTTACGCTTGGTTCTGATTTCAATGTGGCCTTTTCCTGTCCCAGAATCAAAGACTTGGCAACCTTAATATCAGGTGTCAGAGACTTGCGTAAAATAGCCTGGTGTAGTCACTCTTGATTCATGACAATGACCCCATGGCAAGGTCAGGGTACTCGACCTTGAGGTCAGACTACTTGGTGCATTATTTTAGACTGATTTAACAACGGTTCGTATATTTCTGAACTTTAAATACAGCTCCAATGTGAAAATAAACCCAAATGAAAAAGTTGCGTTATTTGTTTGGTTCAGTATACATTGTCCAACTAAATGTGTCTCATTTTAGACAAAGAAATGTCTGAATCAATATTCTTAATTACTTCTGGTCTTAGTTCTTTATTGTTTTTGGTCCAACCATTTATATTCCAGCAGGAAAGTGATAAAGTGCGTCGACCAAGGGGCTGGTTCTAAATCCTATTCAAGTGGTGTGTTACTGTTCTCGCCCATAGCCTGTCTTGATCGAGGGGACCACAGGGACTGATCATCCTTCTTCACAACCCTACCACTGCCTGTAATTCTGTATTTTGACCCATTGGGGATCTCATTCAAGATCGTCAAGCGCTCTGTATGGGACTGGGCACCTTTCATATAGATATTTTTTAATTCTGCTTTTGTTTTCATTGTTTTCTTTTCTCAAAGCACATTGATTTTAATTTGCACATTTTCAAACAGTATTTTCACGACTCCTGGTTTTCCTTCCCGCTCACTGGTTCTCTCCGCTCTGACCACCTGTACGTTCAATAACCCCACCCCTTCATGAATAAGTCGTTGTACCTTCTCAACCACATTCTCACCGATATTATATGGTACATTCATGGCAATTTCGCTGACATTTGGATCAAAAGGGGCGTGATCCACCCTTTTGATTTCCAAGCCAGTCACCCGTTTTCTAATATTTTCTATAGCACTACATAACGTACCAATCTCAATGTGTAACTCATCTTTCAGACTGTTTATCTTAGTGTCTATATTTTGCATGATATCTGTTTTCATACTTTTTTTTCATTCTGTAATGTATCTCTGAGTGAATCTTGACTTCCTTTTAAATTCTCCAACATTGTTTTTATTTGTTCGAACTGCTCAGTGGTAGCATGCCCAGCCATTTTACCTTCTTTGGGGAGCGGGGTCACAGATTCGCTATCCACCCATGTAAAATAGTCTTTGGTTTCTATACACAGTTTCTCAAGGAAAACAGTCTTTTCCTGATATAGAGCACAAAAATACCAGTAACAATTGGTTATAATAGTCTACTCTCACCGTACGTGCTGTCTACTCAAATGTACTTCAGGTCAACCTGCCACTCCACCTCCACTCGACCATGGAACAGAATCAGAATCCTCGCTCCATATAAAATCCTTCTTGTTCTACAGAAGAGTCCATATATATCACTTCAACCGATCTAGTCTCGTCCTGTGACTATTGAAATAAACGCCACTTTCTCTAAAATGCTGAAGTTGCCGAATTTTCCGTCCAAAATTGTAAATTTTTAGCGACGCAAAAACAGAAGGTTCAACACGTGTCTGTTCATTTCTTGTACATTGGATCATGACAAACACACATGTGAAATAAATCAACTTCTTCCAAAAATTGAACGAAAGGAAAGCCACCATCGGTTGATTGATGTGTGTGTCCCTGCAAGGACGCCTAAGTACATTACCTTTAGATCTTAAAAGCATTTCAGTGAACAGAATTTCTTATCAGACTTAGAAAGTGCTCCCTTGCATGTATCTGACTTATTTGATGATGTTGAGGACTCCAATTGGGCTTTTACTGTGTTAGTCAAAGAGGTCGTGGATGAGCATGCTCCTATGAAAACCAAAAGAGTCAGAGCCCAACAAGCACCTTTTGTAAATGCGGAGCCACGGAAAAACACTATAAAAAAACGAATGGTGAGAAATGCGTTCTTAAATGCTAAACGTCATGAAAAGGCGCATAAATGGGAACAGTTCCGTAAGCAATTAAACAGGTGCACTCTTCTGAGACGCTATACAATCAGATGATATTTCAATGAACGCTGTAGTGGAGAGCCATCAAGTAACAAATTTTGGTCTACCATCAAACCATTTCTTTCAAATAAGGGCTACAGTGATCATGGAAATATTATTCTCTTTGAGGATGCTACACTTGTTTCCGATCCAGAGAAAGTGTGCAATATTTTTAATGATCATTATGTAAACATTGCCCAAAATATTGGTCTCTTGCCTAGCTCTGACCAACCACTGAATGACATGAAAACTTACGGTGATAGTCGTAGTGTCCAAGCAATATATGATTATACAAACACACTAACAAACAGTTGCACTTTCCGGGGAGTTGGAAATGATGAGGTTGAAAACAAATACCACAAATTAATCCTAAAAGTCCACTGGCTACCCCTATATCCCTCCAAAGCTGGTAAAACTTTCATAAAGTGTC
Organism: Hermodice carunculata; assembly: GCA_964020975.1. Taxonomy (NCBI): domain Eukaryota; kingdom Metazoa; phylum Annelida; class Polychaeta; order Eunicida; family Amphinomidae; genus Hermodice; species Hermodice carunculata. Next base: position 14,811,058 of record OZ026623.1, on the reverse strand, counting down.
TTGGCTTCTCCTCTTACTAGTATTATAAAAAAAAAGGCCTCATCACTTCCACTCCCCCCCCCCCCCAAGATATGAAAATGGAAGAGGTTACACCAGCTTACAAAAAGAAAGGTCATCTTATTAAGGTTAATTATAGGCCTATCAGTAGCCTCACTTGTTTCTCTAAAAGTTTTGACAGCGTCATTCTTGAGCAGTTAGAGTACATTGATGGAATCAGTCCTCTCCCCCCCCCCCCCCTTTGCATTAGCCTTCGGAAAAGGTTATAGCTGCAACAACCTGCTTATGAAAATCACCGAGGACTGGAAAAGGAAACTTGATAATGAAAAATATGTTGGGGCAATACTTATGGACTTGTCGAGAGCCTTTGACTGCTTACCCCATGCACTTGCTCTTGCTAAGCTGAAAGCATGCGGTTTACAGCACTGCTGTCCAGCTGATGAGCAGCTACCTTACCGACAGATATCAGAGCTGATAAACGCAGTGACTGGCTGAAAATCCATAAAGGTGTCCCTCAGGTGTCTAGTTTAGGAACAATTTTATTCAATATCTTTATAATGACTTGTATTTTATGATAAAGGGTTGTCATCTGTACAACTATGCAGATGACAACACTTTGTCCTTCAGTCGTCATGACCCTGAAAGTCCGCATGTCTCTCTTGAGCATAAATCTGAGGAGTCCATTCAATGGTCTACACAAAATTAAATGCTTGCGAATCCTGATTAGTGTCAGGCTACTGTCCTTTGCCCCTCTAGAAGAGACTCTTGCAACATCAATTTATGGATTGGAGGTGAGTTTATCAAGTTAGATGATCATGTAAGACTGCTCGGTGAAGAAATTAACAAGTTTAAATTTGATGTACAGATTACCTCCCTCTGTAAAAAAAGCAACCAGACAAATAAATGTTCTCAGACACATCAGCTCATATTTTGAGGAGTCCTCCAAAGTTTTGATTTTTAGGCCTTTTATTCATTTAAATTTTAATTATTGTCCTTCAGTCTGGCACTTTTGTGGTGCTACTCTCACCAAAAGGTTGGAGAACTTACAGGGACATTGATTTTATAAAATCACTGGCGAGCAAACACTTGCAGTAATGCAAAAGGGGCCCACCTAAGATATCAGATATCCACATATCACCATCTAGTAATGTACATTTACACCAAGATTCTTCACAGCCTGAGAGATTGTTTCGGAGAAGTAGGAAATATCTTTAAAATGTAAAAAGTTATGAAAATGAAAGGAAAAAAACGCCACGCCATCTTTCGAAATATAATTTAATTTGGTGTTCCTATGCAATTTAAAGCAGCTGACTGAAAAGTTTCAGAGAAGAGTAAGTTATACCAAACATAAACAAAACAAGTTATCAAGAAATCTAAAAACATTGGAGCATGACCAATGCAAGACAGTTGATTGGGTCTCATTCAAGGCACATCCGAACCACGTTTGAAGGGAATTTAGCTGATGGTTTTGGAGAAGTCAGAAATGTCAATTATAAACAGATGGAGGACGGACGAATGATGGACGAGGGACCACCCAATGACCTCACCAACTCAGAAGTCACATGGAATAACCAGGATAATTAGAATTGTTTGACAGCAAATTTTCTAACCTTTGAATAAAAATGTAAATAGCCCCTTTACCTATAATGGTTTAAAAATTTTGAAACATTTAGATTTACCAAGTGTGCCTAATTACAGTGAAGTCAAACTTGACCGCGTCCATTTAAAATACATTGCATGCCCCAAAAGCGTGTGTGCACTACATTTTAGTAACACGTCTATCAACTATAATTTGGAAGATATTGAAGACCAAAGTTTTCAAAATGTGTCTAACTAGTGTAAACTCAATTTTACAACCTTCACTTTCCTAACATTTGATACAGCTATAATACAGCCGTATGAATTGAAGTTTGGTAAAGACGTTTGTCTGTAGTGCTTTCAACAATGGTCTTTGTCTAAATCGTTCTTGATAATCATAAATTGATATTTCGTTCGTGCGCCGATGAATAATCCTATCCCACATCAGAAACCTGGAGTGGCATCTTCTCTAGAATAGTTGGATAATATGGAAAATCTACAATATTTATTAGTTTGCACAATTTGGAAACTGTTATTATTCCAAATTAAAGAATCAATTGCTTTACAATGTTTAAGGCAATGAAAAGCTTTTGAATTGTTGTCTATAATATTATTCAAAAACTGTCAAAAAAGTAAGAGGGAAACAAAGAGAAACAGAGATAGATAGATAGAGAGAGAGAGATACAGAAAGAAAGAAAGAGAGAGAGAGAAATAGAGAAAGAAAGAAAGAATTTTGATAAACAGATTGTCTGTGTTTTTAACACAATTATAGTTTGCAGTTTTTACCAATAAATTTGATCATGATCACAAATCTAAAGGACAATAAGACTGATGGAATATGCCTTATTTACATGATTTACTAAAAAATGTTGAGGCAAGATATCGCGTGCCTCCACATGCTTCAAAGTGAATCTCCTCGATTGCTCCTACGCCTGCATTTACTGGCAAAAATGCTGAGAAATACCGAAGAGCTCCTGAGCCACTTTTTATAATTGTCTTGGTATCTACCAGAAATATGCCGAAAGTGGAAAAGACATAGAAGGTCTTTTCAATTTCTGCTGAGAAACCCGGAGGTAGAATTGGAAGCAAAAGGGAACTGGACAATTTGAAATGAAAGGAAAAGGGAAGTGGATAATTTTCGGTCATCTTCATTTCCACCTTTGTGACAAAAAGCCCTTTCAAGTACATTTACCTGTCATCTGCACCTCGCCAAAAGCCAAGTATATGAAATACCATTACAATCCATAAGGACTTGTGTAGTATATATATATGAATTTATTTCTCAACTGACAAGTACCCGAATTGAAACATTGATAAAATCAAGACTTTGCTGTAAACATAGATGCCCCCCCCCCCAGCGTCATTATGTTAACCCCCATTACCCTGATGATGGTACTGAGTGGGGCACTTGTGACCTTGGAAAGTATATGCAGAAAACAAATTCTTTAAATTGGCCTCTTGAACTTGGAAATTAGGTCAAGGCAGCCATTGTTTGATGCAGATCTATCCCTTACAGTTGGTTATGAACATCTCCAGAATGAAAACTCTGGTTAAAAAATGTACAGTTATTAGGCAGAAATCAAATTCAGTCATGTGGGTCTGCTACTTTAGGAATGGACTCAAAGTCACCCACTCTAGTACTTGTCCTAGCGATTATAGAATGTTAAATTTGTGTATTAAGTGAGGGATGTGATTTGAGCCCTGACAAAAGTTCGTAAAAAGTGCACCTGCAATGCATATTTTGGCCTCAAGTTTGGTTAGCAGGTAGCTTTTTTTTGCCGCATCTATTGCACTGAATCCTATAATATTATATGTTCTGTGAAAAGCTGCACATTTATGTAACTCTGGGTGATATTAGAAGAAGTTGAGACCTGGGTATAGATGGTGAACTGACTTCTGAACTGAACAGCCTGACAAGAGTGTTGTAGCTCACATACACCTGGATATTGACCACATGGAACGGGGAAACTGGCATTGTCACAGAACATGTAGGGAGAGTCACTATTGTAACTGCCAGTTCTATGAACCCTTGCAGGAAAAGTACTTCAGCATGTACATGACTCACATGGTAACCAACCTTTTTTTGCTTTTGTGCCGGAAAATTGACAATTTGCCACAATTAAAGAGCACCTGCCACATGTGACCACATTAATCTAACAGGAGAACGTGTTTTATATAGCAAGTGCAGACCACTACTGTGCTGGCACTTAATTTCCTTTTTTTTCCTGAACCCCATTCTTCACCATTTGATTTTATATTTATACTAATATTACTAGTATATATATGTGTTAGTATAACAAATATTGATTTACTTGCAGTTCTAGTACCTTGGCTCTGCTATGTTTTCACATGGAAGGTTAGTCAGTGGAATCTTCATCAAGGTCCGAGTCATCAGATTCACGATCACTTTCTCCAAGATTGATTATGACAGGGTGGAGGAATATTTCTAAGATATCTTCAGCTTCCATGAACGGATACTCTCCTTTAACAGTGTGTGACACAGCTGTTTGCCAGTCCTCCCTTGTTATTTGAGAGAATGCATCATGGACCAGGGTCTTTACATCATGCAACTTGAAAGTTACATTTTTGTCAGCTATGTAATGTTTCACTAATGCCCAGATCAGCAATATAGTACTGAGCTCACAATGTCTCACCAGTGTAGGTAAAACTTCATGGCCATACTCTCATGCGTTCGAGTCTGTTTTATAAATAGTTGCAGGCTCGTTTCTCCTTATTAACAGCTACAGATCATTTTTGTCATTGTTTCATCGAAAGGAACTTTTATTTCCTTCAGCCACTCGTGCATCTCAGCTTTTCGTGTATTCATTGTTGGATACTTTGACTGCTCAGGTTTGGTGTTGTGGTAGCTAGCATTATCAATAGCTATCAAACTAGGTTTGTCCAAGCTAGGCATTATCTTATTTTCCCGCCGCTCTAAGAAGACTTTGGCATTCATTTCTGAATGGTGGTCCTGATTATTTAGGTTTCTATTACCGACAAAGACCAAGTCACATCCTTGGATGAATCCAGTCTCAGCACTTCCAGCATAGAGGACCTTTGCCACATGGAATGTTAGGCAGCTCAATGTTTTTGTGTTCCAGAAGCTCTAAAAATCCTACCTGAGCTAAAACAGGATACCAACTAAGGGATCGACAGTGGTTTTTGTTGACCCATGTTTCAGATACACAATCTGTTGTCCATCATGGCAATATTGTTTGATAATTTTCAAGAAGTTTGCTCTTGCAGCTACAATATCTCTTCTCTGCACATTTTTTCTGTTTTGTGTTGTCTTTGGTTTTAAACCACGGCGAGAAAGGGGCTTTCCTAACTTTAGTGAGAAAACGAACTTTGAACAATGTGCAACATTTACTGCTTCCTCACGAAATAGAATCCCCAGACGCGAGGATAAACTTGACTTTCCGAACAATTTGCAAACGTTACTAGAACACCACTTGGGCTTCGACTAATTTATTTATGTTTAAGGTAACAGAACATCCAATGGTCATACACCCTCACTTCAATAAGTTACTTCTGCGAATCATGTGGAAGGACCTGCTTTTTGTATTTATATTAAGTGTGTGGGTATGACCACAGTGATATATGGATCGGTTGCACTTCATCAATCACTAAGTGACTAGCAACTCTCAGTAGTCATGGTAGTGACTACTCCTTATTTAACCTTATCCATTTTACTTATCCTTAAAGATAACAAAACTTCCAATGGTCATACACCCTCACTTCATTAAGTTACTTGTGTGAATCATGTAGAAGGACATGCCAACTGTTTATGTATACAAAATGACCATAGTGCCATTGTGGAACTGTTGCAATTAATTAATCACTCAATGACTGTAGCAGCTCTCAGTGGTCATGGTAGTCATTACTTCTTATTTTACTCTATTCATTCTACTATTTTACACTGTGACCAACTGGTATATATACATATATATAACTGGCAAAAAGATAAAAATTCACACAGGGATTGACCTGTGCTCAGGTGCTCTCTTTTTTTGGTGCTAGACAATACATTTCACTAGAATTCCATCGTTGATTAGACTTTCACTTGAATCTTAAATTGTCATGATCACGTCAGTTTGCAAAGGCCTTTCCTTAGCATAATGGAACATTGATGGGACATTTCGCAGAGTTGACAGTCAGAGACTCTGCAAATTTTTTGACCCTCAATTTCAAGCTGACATTTCTACTCATGACATGCTGTGCTTGGTGGAAACACATTGTGGTCCTGAAGACACCTGGTGTCTCCCAGGATACCAAATTTTCCAAAACTTTTCCAAAAAAAACTCTGCCAAAAGTTCTGGTGGTATTGCCTTTTGTATCAAAGCTGAAATAAGCAAATGCATAAAGATCATGCCCATCACAAATAGCGAAATTATGTGGATAAAACTAAAAAAGTCGTTCTTCAACTTTAATAAGGATCTTTACTTGGCAATAACATATGTTAGTCCAACCAGCTCAGCATTTCATACTAGAAACGACAACATTTTTGAATGCCTTGAATCGGACATTGCGAAATATGCTAAATGTGGAGACTGCTTGATATGTGGTGATTTTAATGGGAGGACTGGGACTGAACCAGACTTCTGTGTGGACGATGACAGCCCAGTTATGGACTCAATATGCGGGTACATTTGTGATACTCCCATTGCTAGAAGGAACATGGACACCAAACTAGTAGATAACCATGGTGCCAGCTTGCAGTCACTCTGCAAATCGTCAGGTCTACGTATTTTGAATGGGCGAACTCTAGGTGACTATAGCGGAAACTGTACATGCTATAGCTACTCAGGTCAACCAAGCGTGATAGACTACTTTCTAGCCTCTGCCCACACGCTGGAGAGGTTTATTTATTTTTACATTCATGACCCTAATGATCTATCAATTCATTGCATGCTGTCTTGTCAAATTCGTGATGCACTGCATACTCTCACTGAGGATGATATTTTCAGCCACCACGCACAATTTGTGTGGTTTGAGTGTGATAGCACCAAATTTCTCAATGCTATGGCCCATCCAGTCATCACGATAAAAATAAACCAGCTTACTGACATAAATGCTGTCTCTGTGGATCAAGCAGTAAAGACCACACATACTATTTTACTTGATGCAGCTAAATTGGCAAAACTTAAGCTGAAAAAAACTTGTAAGCAGAAGAAGCTCGTCACAAACAAAAATAAATGGTATGACAATCAATGTAGGGACACCCGTAGCCTACTGAGGAAAGCTGGCAGACACATACACAGAAACCCTTTTAAACCATCCCTTCGTGACCGTTTATATGTGTTGCAATAAAAATACAAAAGTGTCCTAAATAAGAAGAAGAGGTATTATAAGGCACTGATTCTAAATCAGCTAGACTCAATTAGAGAAAAAAATCCAACTAAATTATGGAAAATCTTCAATGATTTGAAGGGCATGGACCAGCAATCCAAAGCAAATCCCATTCCACTAGCTGAATGGGTCAACTACTTCCATAAGCTTCTAAATAGCCCCACAGATGCTGATGTGTCTGTGGGCAATGATGCGGCCATTGATGCCTTTATTAGTGAAAATAGATATAAAATTTTCAATGAATTAAATTTCTCTATCTCTCTGACTGAAATTGACAGTGCACTTAGAAGGGTTAAAACTGGCAAAGCCTCTGGCCCTGATATGATATTAAACGAAATGTTAAAAGCAGGCAGACCCATCCTGGTTCCAGTGTTACACAAGATTTTTAACGGTATCCTGACTGAGAGTCACTTCCCACAACAGTGGCGTCGTAACTTCCTGTCACCACTCCATAAAAAAGGCGACCCCCTCCTAACATGCAATTACAGGGGGATTGCAATAGGCAGTGCAATGGGCAAACTCTTCTGTAGTATACTAAATCAACATTTGACAACATTTTCAGAAGAACACGATCTCATCCCCCACTGTCAGATTGGCTTCCGCCATAAGGCAAGCACAGCTGATCATGTATGAACCTTGAAAACTATTACTGAAAAATATATAAATCGTGCTAGCCAGAAATATCATTTTTGTTGCTCCGTTGATTTTAAGGCAGCCTTTGATACAGTCAAACGGAAGATGCTATTCTTCAAGCTACTGCAAGCAGGGATTGGTGGGAACTTCCTTGCCCCCCTTGAAAGCATGTACTCACAACCTCTATACTCTGTAAAGAGCAACTCTAAGGTCAGTGAGGCCTTTACATCAAATATAGGCGTCAAACAGGGCTGTGTCTTAGCCCACTAGTCTTCAAATTATTCATACGAGATCTCCCTGCAATCTTCGACTTAAACTGTGATCCGGTTACCCTGCATAAGTCAAACATCAACTGCTTATTATTTGCAGATGATCTATTCTTAATGTCCCTATCTGCCAGAGGGTTGCAAACTGCCTTAAACAAACTGGCTGATTATTGTAACGACTGGAACTTAGAAGTCAACCTCAGTAAAACCAAGATCATGATCTTTAATAAAAGTGGGCACTTACTCACCAAATACAAATTTGTTTATGGGGGATCACTGCTTGAAAATGTTAACCAATATTGTTATCTTGGCATAATTTTCTGCATCACAGGAAATTTCAAGTTGGCGTGCGAGCGACTGTGCGACCAGGCAAAGAAAGCACTATTTCAGCTAAAACAACTGAATATAAGGGAAGACCTCCGAACTGCTTACAAACTATTCCAGTCACTAACTTTTCCTATCTTGAGCTACTGTAGTGAAATATGGGCCCCATATTTTCTTAAAAACTTAAATGATTTTAACTTTATGACCCTTTGTGACAAATTACCAGCTGAAAAGATACTACTGAATTTCAACAAATATTTACTAGGAGTAAGCCGAAAGACCACCCCTGCTGCAGTGCGCGGTGAGTTAGGATGTTTTGCGCTCTTGGTCACAATTCTCCCCCAGGCCACTAAATATTGGTTTAAATTATGTTCAAGCCACAGCTAGTGGACTCTGCCTATTTGAAATCCTATTTGTTGAAAAATAGTTGGGCCGACCATATAAAATTAATGTGGGCTAAGTCTGGTTTTAATAATATTTGGGAAAATCAGGGCAGTCTAAGCATAAATAAGGCCATCACAAACTTGAAAAATTGTTTACAGGTAAAATTTGTTAGTGCATGGTCCAGTTATGTCCAAAGAGAGGACCCTAACTCCAAACTTCGTAGCTACAAATTATTCAAAACTGAATTTGGTGTCGAAAACTATTTACTGGCCACCACAAATTTTAATACCCGAAAGGAATTTTGTAGATTGCGGACCAGTGCACACAACCTCCAAATTGAACTGGGCAGGCACACCATACCCAAGACTCCAGTCGAGCGCAGGATCTGTAAATTATGCACCATGCAGTGAGTAGAAAATGAGATACACATGATATTAGATTGCCATTTTATCATAAAGAAAGAGAAATTCTATACCATGACCTATTTGACACAGCTTTCCATGCCCTAAACCACAATCAAAAATTCCATTTCATTATGTCATATAACAATGGCGATGTGGAAATATTAAAAGCTATCCATAACTCTATTACCAACTGCTTAAATAAAAGGAATGCCAAACTTGGCTCATCCACTTAACCTAATTCATGTCTGTGATGCAAGGTGGCAACACCAGGTTGCTACTGCTTGATCCACAGTCCCCACAACCCCGTTTCATTGTAATGTAATCTCGTATCCATGTTAGATTGTATTTGACTGAAATAATTACTGCGTTATAAAATTGTCTTGACTGAATTACCGTAGTTTGTTTAGTTAGATTATCTTAGTATTTATATCTTCTGTATATATTACTCCTTTCTTCACATGTTTCACTATTGTATGTTTGCTATGTTCTGTTGTAGAATGATGCAATAAATAAAAGTATCCGTTTCTTTGCACATTTAAATTCAAGCTCTTTCACAACACTTCGCAGTTAAAATAAAGATATGTCCAGGGTGTCTCTTATTCTGGCTAGAATCTTTGGGGCAGTGGGCAGACATCTCTTTCTGTAGAACTCTTACACAGTTATACGTATAAGTTTTTTGTCATAATTGTCCAGCTTGCAGTGGGACTTCTCTTCACATGCAATGACTGGTGACCCCTTCTGCTCTAGTACAACCCGTCGCATTGTCCTCACTGAAACTTTCAAGGCCTCTGCAGTCTCCTTGTTCCAGTGAACCTGACATGTCACATTTCTTCTTTGCTTCTCGCAGAGTAGCAGATATTGGTGAACTAGTAAAATGTCCTTTTATTTGGTATGGCCAAGTTTTGATTTGTGTTTTTTGCAAGGCCTTCTTATCCCCATGCTGCCTATTCACCGAACCAGTTTTTAGCTCATATGGGTGTGCAACTTCCAGGACTTTGACCCATTTCCGGCACTGCACTGTACCAATTCAACCTGTCAATTATGTCATAGCTTACACAGGTGGACACAATACCTGTGACATCAATGTTTTAATGTCCCCCTACTGCACACCTACCCTCTTCTGCTCAATGCAGGGCCCTCAGCACGTGGTCTATCTCGCAACATTACCATTCTCCCCAAACACCAAAACTAAATCCACTGAAACATTTTGAGATAATTTACCTATCGGGGAAAAATAGCTACCTGTATGCCAAAATGGTGGATTACAAGTACACTTTTTATGAACATTTGTCAGGGCTCAGATCATATCTCTGACTTTAATACGAAAGCCCTAAGTCAAAAGCATCTTAGGTTACCATGCGGGAAACAAGTTAACTAATAGGACTCTGGGTGGTGACCTTGGAAACTGGGTCAAGGTCATGCATTTTCAAAGCTGACCAAGCCCTTTTTCAGAAATATTATCATATGCGATATTGACGTTATAACTTTTATTCTGAGTTGCGATGGAGTGACCGGGTTCCTGAAACTGATCTTATGAACTTTGAATTTAGGTCAAGGTCACCATCGTCAAACTTGACCTAGCCGTTGATCAGGACCGTAACCCTGTGCACTCTACAGGTCATACTATAAACACTTTTTTCAAGTGAGAAAGGAACATAGAAGAAATTAACCATATTTCATAATAAATATAATATCAGTATCAAATTTAGTTGTCCTGTGTTTACGTGGAGACCTTGTTTTGGTGTTTAATTTCAAATTTTGACATGTTACGCAATTCTAATGTAATATAGTAGTCTGACTTAAAATTCTTAATTGTCCTGTCCTGGTTTGGCTGATGTCCGTGAACTATGATCAGGTAATTACCTTTTATAACTGTACATTAACATTAAGGGCTAAATTTGTTTTAGGCCTACTTTGAATAAATGTGAGTGTTTTAGAAAGTGGGACGATTGGGATCCCGTAAAACTGGTTTTACCCACTGCCAATATATTGGTAACCTGTTTCACGTCAGGTAGAAGATACTCTCATTCATTTAAATTTCATTACTGTTGGTCATGGATCCTACCGACGATGAACACTAGCATGTCTTACTATTTCGTAAATGATACTGGATCTGACAAGGTTAAACTGGTATTCGATTTGGCCTCATTATTCTCATTGAAAACTGTTGTCCGCTTCTCTTTTCATGGAACTTTTATATATTTGGTAACAATTTGAACATTCAGGCATTTTTTGCACATATTGCAGTGCACTAAGTGTTCCAAGTGTAGTGAGACTGATGTTGTTTTTTATTGTTGTATGATGACTATAGTTTGTTATTGTTAAGGTCATGTCAGGTTGCCTCAAAGTGTTTAAAGACGTTCGGTACACTGGTCAAAAGAATTTAGAAATCTCTGATTTTTGGTGTGAACCAAGATATTGGCATTTGAAACAAAATGCAAGCAAAAAATTGGCATGTCACGGTGCTCCTTTCGTCGCTAGGTGGCGCTACATGTAAGGATTACAGAAATTTGATACCAAACATTATATATGTGGGTAAAAGCAAAAAAAAATTAAGGATGCAAAAATATGCATAAAATAACTCCATATAAATGTATGCAACGTATATCAAGCCTTTTAATAACAAATATGTAGACAAAACATGCTGGATTATGACTTTAAATTCATCTCGTCTTGCAAAAATGTATAAGTGATCACATTTTTTTTAAAGTTTGAGATAGAAAAAATATTTGCAAATCCCTGAAAAATGGTAGGGGTTTCCAAAATATGCTCTAATTTCATTGATTAACAACAAAAGATATCATACGGTGCTATTTTTTCCGCAATAGTACAAAGAATTCATGCATGTTGACTTAATTTGTTCTTAGTTCATAGGTACAAGGTATCCATTCATTGTCTTACTCCGATACCATATCAATATACATGTATGTAGGTTAAATAAACGGCAGTACGTCGTTAATTTTATATTCCAGTCATAATATATACTTTCATAGTTTTACTGAGAAGAGGCAAACATTTTAAGATTCTCTCCATAGTGCAATACAGCAATGTGGAAAAAGAGGTAAAAATAAGAATATCAAACTTATAGTTGCCTTAATACATTGCCGAATGGTAACACAGGCAGCACATTATCAAATATGCCTGTGTCACCTTTTGACGATAGGGTATTACTGTACCCCCCCCCCCCCCGCAGTTGGGACAGCGTTTATCGTAAAACATTCACAAGCAATGTAAAGTACACTGGCCAAGCCATATTGTTTTTCTGATTCTGTATTTTTAGGGACAAAAATTTTTATTTTTATTTGTTTTTTTTTTTTTTACATTCCTCGCATACAAGATTATCGGCTAGTACACTTAGTTCCACTATTCTATGACCTTCGTCCTAGTTATAACTGTCAGTGTTTACATGTGCATGTGGCATTTGGGGTGGGTGGGGGGGGGGTGGGCGTGGCACTTTCGACGGTGGCTTGGTCAGCGTTCCCTGATTGTGTACATGCATTTTGGTCTACCACTGCCGTGTTTCGACGTATTCTGCCTTGTTTTAAACCATTTAGTCCTTTGTTTTGGCATTTGTTAACAAACCGCCCATTCTTTTTCTTTTTCACTCTTCGTAAACAATCCATATTTCTCAAACGGAACTGTGCAAAATAGGAAAGCGAACAGCAGCTAGTGCAGGTATCGATGAATACCAGCTCTAACTGCATAGAGGCATTGGACCATAAATGGTTGCGCATATCGCGGTGTTCCGAACGTCTTTAATGTATTCTCTCTCTCTCTCTCTCTCTCTCTCTCTCTCTCTCTCTCTCTCTCTCTCTCTCTCTCTCTCTCTCTCTCTCGTATAAATAATTAGTATCTAAATCAGCTAACTGACAAGTTGAACTATGTCTGATTATCAATGAAAAAATTTAAAACTGTTACAGGAAAACAGTTATACTTACAGTTACCTTTAGGAATTTCAACATGGTTTCTCTCTCTCTCTTTCTTTTCATGAAGCCTAATTCTTTCACTGATCAAGGTAGTAGAATTTTACAATAATTAGGACTCTTTTACATTTTGACCTGTTGAACTTTATAGAACCATGAGTTAGATGTACATTATGCTTGGCTGACTTGCAGATGACCTACAATGGCTTACTACATTTTGAGTTCTAAATTATTACCTTACTAAATGACTAATTAGATGACGTGTGGAATTCTATGCTTTCTTGAACATTTAAATTTCCTTTCAAAAATACTTCTGGAAATCAACTTGCTATAACTGCTATTCTTACAAATTTTGGCTATTGCAATCAATTTTTGACTACGTTTTTTATGGTTTGAGGCCTGATGTCACTTGCTTCTGGCTGATGTTTAAAATTTGCACCAATGTATTTACTATATTTGCACATTCAAACACTTTTCTTTTTGAAATACTCTTAGTTTATGTCCTTTGAAACAACATCATGTCTTTTACTACATGCCTAAAACACATCGAATTGTATAATCATGGATTCTTGTTGATGGTCATTTTAGGCCTAGGGGGCTTTTCTCATGGATTGATGTTGGTGTTAGTGTCACTTTGTGGACTTATATGGATGATGATCATTGTTGAGATAGTGGTTGCAGGTAGTACCTTTTTAAATGCTGAATTTTATTGACATTTTCAACAAATTAGGAACCTGCGCTTACAATCTCTGATGTGTTGCAAATTTTGGTCCCTTTTCATAAATTGTACGGTCCTATATGCGCATGGATAATGCACCTGTTCAAGTCAATTTACTGAAATAGGCCTATAATTTTAAACAAAACTTTTTGCACTCTGTCATGTTAAAACTAGACATGGCTTTTTCGACACTATGGACCTTTGCACATACGTTTTGGTCTCTTTTGGGTAAATACGAACTATAAATTTATGTGTTTCAGCTACTCATACCAAGGAACATTGCCTTTGGTCGGAATTGACTTGGATTTGTTTCATTGGGACTATGGTTTGGATATGGTAATGACACTGTCTAATTTGGCAGTATCACAATATGGTTAACAAATGTACTAGTTTAAAACGTACATTTCTCAAAATATTCCTAGTGGTGGCTATGGGGAAGAAGTCGAAAAAAGTTTTTATACAGAAATGTCCGTTAAAAGCGAAAAAAAATGGCAGCACTAGCCATTGTCAAATTTAAGGTCAAGAGGTCTCTTGAAATGTTCTTATGCAATGTCAAGGCTATAGGCGGTTTTGAAACAGGCATTTTTTGAGATTTTGCCGATAACTGACCCCCAACACATAATTTAAAAAAAATTAACATGACCATGGGAATAAACTTGGCAGACACGCACCTAAGGTTGCCGTGAAGTTTGAAGATTCTCCAGGTAATAGTCTTAGAAAAGTCGAAAACGTTAATATGAACTAACGGCTGACCATCCTATAAGCACAGCAGACCGACGAGTCAGTTGAGCTAAAGAAAAAAAAAGTTATTCGTTCAAAAAAAAAAAAGAAAAAAACTTAAGAATTGAACTCCTTTAAGTATATTTGTATACTTTCACATTGTTCTGTGAGAGATTGGGCTGATCAGCTTTGGTTTATTTTATTGCCCCATTACAGATAACATCTCTTAAACACGCTTTATAATACCATATAAATGTCCGTATATAGACAAAATCAAGCTCGCTGGAGTTGACTGGAAGAATTTTAAAAGCAATGACTTTGAACCTCCGCAATTAAAGTTAGATTGTATAAAACGAACGATGGTATTGTTAATACTTTCATGAGGAAACAGTCAAGCTAATCTGAATAATATTTAGCACCAAAAGACCTAATAGGCAAACTGCAAACAAGCGAACAAAGTACTCAATTTGCCTGTCACCAAGCAATGAAGCAAGATAGAATAAAACAAAATAATTAATGAAAAAAAAGAAGAAAATACACTACTGGATAGAAGCCCATGCTGAGCCGAAATATAATATAAATCAATGCTTTCGTTGCAAATTATGACAAAAGTTGATGTGTTGTGAATGGGCATAATGCTACACCACTAGCATTCTTTGTTAACTGACCTTTCACAGCACCTCTAGTTGCAGAGGCACTAAGAACGACCAATGGGCCCAGGCCAAGGGAGGACGAGAAATTCCGTTGGCTCGGTACAATTGTGGCCCCACATGGTTAACATGACCAATTGGTAGTCTAGATCAAGGTTTTTTCACAATACGAGTTATTAATCACGCAGTGGATGCACTAAAACACATCAACGATATTTTCTTATCAGAAATTTAAGAACTTTCATAGCAGTGTGGGTATCTTAAGCTGGCGCTTGAAAGAGTCTCAATGTTTCCAACCTTTATATCACTTTTTGCCCATGAGTTCCTATAAATAAAATAGTTGGTCAAATAGTACAGTACGAAAACCAGCTAATTGTTTAAATAAAGTTGAATATATAGTGTAAATACCTGCCCTTTTCAAAGAACAGGTACTGTTCCAAACCGTGGCATCTTAATATATTTCAATAAAAGGTATACCTGGGCAAAAAACTTTGCATAGAAAAATACAGGGAAGCTATATCTACTTGATTTATGTGTAAACACATGGAAAAGTTATATTATGAAATACAAGCTTGATCCATATCGTGTCTCTCCGCTGACATTAAAATGATGAGGAGCAGGTTATCTGTTTATATTTGATAATTCTTTCGGGCAAAAACAATCGGACTAACAAATGGATTATATAGAGCTTCTGTCTGGAGTTCCGCCCTATCCTCATTGAGAATTTCAACCAGCCCATCCAATTGATAATATTCAGCTTCTGTCTTGAGTTCTGCCCTAATGTGTGGATCAGCCGGTAGGTTTAATTTGATACCGCCGTCCCTCAGATAATTCAGCACATACCGGAAATGTGTCC
Organism: Hermodice carunculata; assembly: GCA_964020975.1. Classification (NCBI taxonomy): domain Eukaryota; kingdom Metazoa; phylum Annelida; class Polychaeta; order Eunicida; family Amphinomidae; genus Hermodice; species Hermodice carunculata. The sequence goes on along the minus strand of OZ026623.1, from coordinate 14,795,256 downwards.
CGTCGCGATCCACGAAGTAGCTTCCATCCTTACTTTGCTCCAGAGAATGACGCCCACTGAACATGACTGACAACATGGAATTCGCATCTTTAGTCAGGGTCGATATGGAAGCCTTATATTTTTGACCTCCCACATCAAGAGTAATGGTATTTTCTTGGATCTTATTGATTTCTTTCATCTTTTTTATCTCCGAGTCAAGGGAATCTCTCTCTCTCTTTAAAACATCTCGTTCCTTTCTGATAGCATCTTTCTCAACAGTAAGCTTTTCCTCAAGTTGACGCATACACTCTGCCTTATAAGCAAGCTGCTTTTCCACTTCATCCACCTTAGCTAGCTTCTCATTTATGCACTGAAGAATTTTTGTGGTTTTATTTTCAAGTTGACTATTCATGTTCTCAGTAGCTTTCCGAATGTCTGCAAGATGACCTTTCACCTGTTTAGATATACATTCTGTACCCAGCGTAGGTGTTTCCACCGCAGACTTTTCAAGAGCCTCTTCGTCTATTTCTGCCCTTAACCAGTCTGCCATGACCTCTAAAACAAAAATAGTAAGATCAGATTGTTCATTGAGAGAGTTATTTGTTTTGTACATTGACCTGAAAACCGTCAGATCCTTTTTGAAAATGGACATGGCACATTTTCCCAAATGCATGTGAAACCATTGATTTCAGTTGTGTAAATAATGTGCTTTCACACAGTCGTGCCAGATAAATACACCAGGAGACAACGTTAACCATTTCAGGCCTGCACCAGTAGATACCCAATGTCTTGAGGATTAGGGCCTACGTGCGACCCTGCTCTGTCATCAAAGAAGTTGATGATTTCAAACTTTTGCCTTAAGAGTTAACCTTTCACAGTTATTTGCATTTCTGTTGCTTAAAATAGAAGAAGGTCACATGATCCGGCCATAATTTTGGACTTGTACTTTATTTTAGCAAACGTTACACGCTCTAGATAGCGAAATATTGCAAATAGCTTCAAACCCTATTTTGACAGTCAGAGTAAACAGATGATGTATGAAATAATATTTTTTGCTGGACTCCATTCTTTACAAGGGCTAAAAATAACGCTTCAGGGAAAAAACTGTCATTGTGCTGCCCCACAAAAATCCATATAATAGAGGAAGCGTCAGTCAGCCTGTCGCCACCTTGGATTTTTTTTCATTTTTTTAAGCAAAACTCATCATTATATGACTGAAATATCACAAGGGTTTTCAATTCTTATTTGGATGCTATAGTAGGAAAAATGGTAGATAAATTAAACAATATTCTTTTATATTATCGCTCTACAAGATTTGAAAATAATACGTCATTGATATAATGGTCATTGTGTTGCCCTAAAAACATCACAAAAATGGAACTTCAAGGTAACGTGCCCGGCAGCAATCGTGATTTTTTTTTTTGTGGGGGGGGGAGGGGCGTTTTTGTTTTATAATTTTTGGCGTGTTTTTTGTTTCATCAAACACATAGGAATTTCATTGTGAAATATCACACATAGTTCCAATCGATTTTATGAATGTCAAAGAAAGTAGATATATAAATTAGCATGTTGCAATAGTTCATGCAATATAAAGCCTGAAGATAATGATTAATTGATATAAATTCGTAATGTACTTTCTTCAAGAAATGTCTGAATTGGCGTACTGCCTGGAGTCCATGACAAAAATAAAGCCAAAATCTGCGTCCCATAACGGTCCTTCCTGAAGAAGGTACGGTAGATGTCTGTTCCAAAGATTTTTCATACAGAAGTCAGTTTAGTACCCCCAGACCCCAATTCACGTAGTCAGCTATCTTGGTGAAAAAGTGGGTGACAGGATATATTGTGCTCTTTATGAACAGAATTATTACCTTTTTCATACCTCTCCTGGTGTGATAGATGGTGAAACCTTTTGCCAAATGCACGGACATCACGTTCATTGTAAGGAGGACTGTTACGGTATGTCATAGTTTCCCTGCAATGATGTAAAAACATAAATACTTATGGTAATGTCCTAGCATTTGACACATTTTGGCGGCGGTGTTTGCTATTCGGCCATGTACCTGCTACAAAGAACTATAGGAAAAATTACAAGTTGAACAATGCAATCAAAGTGAAGATATTTGTCCATGCAACTATTTTGACAATATCGCAACACATGCACATGTACAGTGGTGGCACTTCGTGACACATGGCTCCAAAATTTGGTATGCCATAACATCATCAAAAATAATTATACTCCTCCCTTTCGCAGCCTGTAATAATCTTTACTAAGATTACAATGTAATTATTTCTTTAACTCTGTTCAGCTATACTGAAAATACATTCCTAACATACCGGCACACATAACCAAACAGTAAACAATTAAGCCTCACCTTGTGGCCACAATGTAACATACATCACCCTCGATACCCAGTGTGCAGTCTTTTGCGCCCCCCCCCCCCCCAAAAGGAAAAGAAAATAGGAAAATAGTTTTTTATTTTTAGAAATAGTTCAGTTACCGGATGCATGGATGGACAGACGTGCACAAAAGGGCTATGGATGCAAACGAAGTCTCAATTGGATTTCCGCGGCAGACAGCGGGGGTCGGCGGGTCCGCCGTCGACCGCCGCTGTATGCCGCTGGCTGCTGCTTTCTGCCGCTGTTCACCACTGTCTGCCCCCAAATGCTGCTTTCGCCGCCGAGAAATTTACTAGTGAAATATAGGTCCCTTGGGATACCACTCCCCACCCAAACTACTAGAAGTTCTACAAGTCTACCTTTCACAGCATGTGAAATGTGTAACCTGCATCCGATTTTACATGATAGAAAACACCCTTGGAAAGTTTTGTTGGGCCTTTTGAGAACCAAGATGCCCTGGATAGTTGCAGTGAACAAGAAACGTTGTTCAGATTAAGTAGCAGTCTGAGATTTGACGGCGCGGAGTATGCTTTTTGTCACCGGCCTGTTGCGGTGGTGAATACCTACACCTTACTGGGCACATTGCTCATAGAAAAACTGGTCATAAACAGTTATCAAACAACAGATGAAGCAACCAGGGAGATTGATTGACTGAAGGATTGATTTTTTCATTCGGTACAAGTCATGCAATGAAAATAATGGAAATGGACATAATTATGCAATAATGATAATACAATTGCCAAAGATAAAAAAGATCTTGAAAATAACTGACTTTGTAAACAAAGTTATGAAAAAGTTATGAGTTATGAAAAATCCTTGGTACTTTTGCAGATACATACAATAATATCATAGAAGACCAAATTTGAAGAATTTCTCCTTACTTTGTTTCGAGAAAACCCAAAGTAAGAAAAAACCAAAAAAAAAAACCCCCAAACAAAGTATACAAAACCAAATTTAAAAAAAAAAACAGAAAAAAAAAATACAAACACACACAAAAAAAACAAACAAACCAAAACAAAACAACAAAAAAAAAAAAAAAAAAAAAAAAAAAAAAAAAAAAAAAAAAAAAACCCTCCCACACTTTTCACCAAAAACGCCTCGGTTTATGTAAATTGAATTTGAGTTCTATATTTAGTGCTGACAAATTTTGTAAAGCTTGTATGGTATTAGTTTATTGCGACAAGGGCGCATTATTATGTGATATTTGGCCTGGTAGTAGTCGCATTTCCAGGATGGATGGTCCCATCATACGGTTTGGGCAATACTTCCGTTGACAAAAAAAGTAAAGAAAAAAGGAAAGAAAAAAAAACTCATGCAAAATACTAAAGAACTTCACACTTGAGACATGTGCCTGTGCAATTCCAAAGTATCTGACCAAGCACGTTGGGCAAGTTTAATTCTGTTACAGTCCAACAGCAGGTGCCACAATTTTGACTTCCTCAAATAACATGCCTTTGTATTTCCCCAGTTGGGTAGGTACAACCGACTATGACAACTGGCTTGTGCAGCTTAAGAAGTCAGCCACATTATTTATCTTTAGAGTCTGCCGATGGGAAATGTACAGCAACAAAGCTTCCACATGGCAACTGGACTCAGCTTTCCTGTAAATAAGTACACAAAATACTATTACAATATACTGAAAATATATTAAGGCAAAATTTCTTAATGTTATATCAACTGAATAAATCAGGCTGCCAGGGTTCTGCACCACATACAAGGTGCTAAAGGAACATGCTATTTAACTCAGCTCAACATAAATATAAGGGCTATGAAGTTTCCTCAACATGGTATAGGAGGTACAAAGCACATGTATTAAAAATACACAGAGGTACGGGAACAGCATACACATCACTTTGTTCTTTTTTAATACCAAATAAACAAATAATATACAAACATGTATTGAAGCGAATACCAAATGCATGCCCTTTAACATAGGATATAGTCAAAGTGTTCTGAAAGGGAAGAAAAAAAAACGGAAAAAACAAACACCACAATTTCAGAAGAGGTGGGTACTTAATCTTTGAAAAAAAAGAAGGTCGAAAATAAAATGTTTATGCACAAGCTTTAAACCTGTGACACTAACTGTGAAATCACAAACAACATTTTAATGGTTTACTTAAAATTTTGAATCTACACAAGCCCAAAAATGTTCAAAACAAGTAAATCGAAAGGAAAAAAGCCCCAAACTGAAATCACAACAACGAAGACATAGACTTACAAGTCATTGGTTGTAAAGTCGTTATTATAAAATAATATTTACCCTGCTACGCAGGTACAATGACAACGAAGACATAGACTTACAAGTTATTGTTGTAAAGTCGTTATTATAAAATAATATATACCCTGCTATGCATGTACAATGACAACGGAGACATAGACTTACAAGTTATTGGTTGTAAAGTCGTTATCATAAAATAACATTTACCCTGCTACGCATGTACAATGACAACGGAGACATAGACTTACAAGTTATTGGTTGTAAAGTCGTTATCATAAAATAATATTTACCCTGCTACGCATGTACAATGACAACGGAGACATAGACTTACAAGTTATTGGTTATAAAGTCGTTATCATAAAATAATATTTACCCTGCTACGCATGTACAATGACAACGGAGACATAGACTTACAAGTTATTGGTTGTAAAGTCGTTATTATAAAATAATATATACCCTGCTATGCATGTACAATGACAACAGTGCACTGATCCGCTCTGTTTCATAGAGATGTAGGTTTTCTACAGTGTCCTTTTCATGGTCGCTTTTACACTTGCCCCCGACATCCACAGGTCTTCATGCTGACCTACATACATTTCGCAGACATGTCCCGATAAAACGGTGCTATTTGCCTTTGTCATGTTATGTCTGTCTCCTCTGGGCTGCGGATCATTCGTTTGGTTATCTTCGAAGAAATAGTCCTTAAAGTTATCTTTCGAAACCACTGCAAGCAGTGATGTACCCCACTTAATGTTTGCCTTACCAAACCGAACACAAGCATGGCTGTGTCCTCTCCCACTTTGCATCAGCTCATTTTCCGTAAGTATTCTCCCAACAAGGATCGCTTTAGTTCCTGAAACATTTCCCCCCAGTGTCCTCAGTATCTGTTTTAATGTACTATAGTCTTTACTTTCCAACTCTTCCATGGTATAAGCCAAATTGTTTTCAGCATTTTCTGTCCCGATATCTTCGCCTTTCCCCTCCATTGCTATAACACTGATCAATGGTGACCGGAACACCCTGATTGCAGGTAGAGGTCTGCAGCAGTGCAAAATGATACTAAACGTATGCATCCCGCTCGAATGTACTGGAAAGAAATACTACGTCATTTGAAATTAATAATAACTGTTGGGAATTGCAAAAACTGGGACATGTCCAGGTGATTTAAAATTTTATCTGATTAACAGAAGTAGTTTCCATGAGCGCTATCCTTCATGCAACGGTCTTTAACTTCCCTATGATAGTTTGTCAGCAGCAGAGAGGAATTGTATATGTTCGCTTTCATGTCAGCTAGGGTCATTATCTGGGGCACATCCACACAATTTGCTCACACCAGTGCCTGTATGCTGGCGGAGACTACAGTATCGCCTAATTCCGCGAAAACGTTATAATGGCGCTAAATTTCTATAGGAGTGATGGAGAGGATAGAGGACACATAAGCTAATGAATATGTAATTTTTAGCAATGCATTTTTGTATTATGCTTGTGTGGAACACTGCTGGGGAAGTATAGAGGTCATGTTTCTTAAAGTAGGACAAAAATGGATCCAGTCTGGAATAAAAGTGGCAGCAATGACAGAAAAAAGTTAGAATATACAGGTCAAAGAAATCGCGTCTTTTCTCAAGTTTAGTTTTGTGAAGGAATTGCACCTTCCAGCACAATTAGGTGAACATTGACGCATTTGATTCTCTTCTGACTTGACATGTGTCATACCTTGGTTCTTTTATCCACAATGGTGTTTTTATATGGTGTTTTTTAGTGGTGAAGGTTTTCATTTTATGCCGTATCTGTATAAATACTACCCAAAAGAAAATTACACGGCACGACTATAAATATCTACTGAGACCTCCAAGAGGCCCCACCCCGTTCACTTGTCCACAATGGTGTTTTCATTTTTTGACAACTGGTACAGTTTTGTGTTTGATGCCTTATTTATAAAGATACAATGCAGGGGAAATTTACCAGGCTGGACTATCTCCTGTGACCTCCAAGAGGCCCTGTTCACGTTATTGCCTATTCAAGACATCATTGGATGACCACGAATCTACACAAGAAGAAAAATGGACTAAGTGATCATTCGGAACTCTGCTGAATTCCTAATTTCCAGGGAGTGGCACCGGAACGTTACAAACGATAGGTTCACTTTGTGACCTTACAAAATTATGAATATAAATGAATTTGGTATCTAAAGTTGCATTACAAACTCAGCTTACGAGAATACATACGTCTTTCGATGGCGATTTTTCACAGGTCACAAATATTGTCAGCAATGTGCATTCAAATACGTTCAGTACATCATTACGTTAAATAGTTCCACTTGAGTCAACGTTGGTATTTAAAGAGTCAAAAAATCGATGAAGAAAGAGTAAATAAAAGTTAAAACGTTCACCTTCAAGCGTATAACAAAGGAAAAGAATATAACGATAAGCAATGAAATTCACTTACATTAATTTGCTACATTGCAAATTCTTATCAAGTTTTGTAGATTATAAGGTTGTACATGCAATGCCAAAGAGTTCATTTCTTAAGGAATGTGGAGTTTAAAGTGTACGAACTGAACGTTGATATGAACAGTTTGTTTATCAACAAAGCAAAAAGGTACACACAAACTAGACTCTTCTTCTCTGTTGTCTTGCTTTCTCTCCTTCTCGTTTTTTATTCCTTCTGTTCTCTCTTAACATGACACTGACTTGGATAATGTGATTCCATTGTGTCACCACTAACTATTTATGAAATATAAGGCTAGTATAAAACGTTCTTTAAAGTTTTCCTTAATTGAATGGACTATTCAACCTACACATGGGCAGAAAACAAGATCTCTCCTTGTTCGCCCATGTTTTCCACCCATTTGTGCCATCAAGTGAATTGTTAAACAGAGTTAGTTTTTGTTACAATATGATACTTTGCAACAAAATCACACATCGGCGTTGTTAGTGTTACAGTAAATTGATAATAATGTGATACATTTTAACTGTCATAGAACTACTAGGCCTATATTTTGCTGAAATGCAAACTTTCAAATCAAGAGTCGTACCGCAGATTAATTTGTAGGTACTGTAGATATATGATTAATCGTTGTTCCTGCTCTTATGAGTAATGCGTTGTTTGGCTTGTTCCATGAATCATTCCATTGTCCAGTGATTAGACCGCATTTGGCAACAACAATAGGTGTTTTGCCAAACTTATCCGAAACAACGTCATATTTGAAGAATCAAAGTAGCTTTTCCACTTGATTGTTACATAGTTATAACGGTTTCCAGGGCCTTGGCACTTGTCCCTGTAAATCTTGAAAGCAAGAGTCCATGGTCTACATATTTCAGATCTTTAGAGGCACGTAAACAAGCTAATTGTTGTAGAATCTATCTTGCTACAATTAGCAGCGACACAATGACCTTTCTTTGAAAATCCTGACATAGTCCATAATACACATTGCCAAATGGAACGCAGCGTGACCAAGGTGAACCCAACGCAACCAACGGAGACAATATTCCTAGTTCTAGCTTAGATATGGTGACTCCGAAGCCTGATGATTCTACCTCTGGCTTTAAACGTCTTTGGGAATGTGTTGATGAACCTTCAACTGGTCTTTTCCCTCCTAGTTCCAAGCCACAATGTGAGTTGGAATCTGATACATCAGGAACTGTTGACATGACTGTATTGATAATGATGGTAGTGACATCTTTACAAAGTTTACAGGTCCAAGAATTGATGTATGGCTTAAAAGACTAATTGGCGAAGCTGTTAAGCTGCGATTAGTGTTCTAAATAAAGAATGAGGCTCTTGAAAGTCGAGTTACGCAGCTAGAGACTGAATTTTCTGATATCAAAGCCACGTTGTAATCAACAAATGAGATACAGGCAAAAACATATGTTAACATAAAAAGTTACTAAATTGGAAAATGATCTTGATTAACTTCAGCAATTAGGTCGCCAGAACGCAGTGCGCATATGGTCAAAAGACGAAGAAACTAAAAGAGAAAACACGGATGAGATTGTCATCAGGCATATCACAAGCCTTGGAGTCAAAATGGATCGTTTTGAGATTAGTCGCACCCACAGAGTGGGAAAAAAGGGACGAGGCAAACACTGTGCCATTATTGTAATGTTTATATCATACAGAGCCTCGAAGGGGGGGTATCTAATTCGAACGAAAAACAAAAAAAATTGTATTTTGGAAGATTTGACAAGTAAGAGAGCCCATATTATGTATCTTGACGGTGGACTCAAATGCAACAGACTCATTCATTCTCGTTGGAGCAAAGATGGTAGTCTCTGCATACGTGAAAACGATTCGTGGAGTCAGAATAAACAGAATAGCCCTCCAGGTTTATTCAACACAACAAGGAGGACCGTGGTTGTTAACTTGTTCTTGATGGCGTGGACAATGAAATGACTTGGCAGACAACACTACAACAATGACAAACCCGTCACTTTGACAAATTTTGCAAGTTCGTATTAAGTGGGTTGTTGTTATGTGCATGCACTACTTCACACATATTTGTATGCCACATTCTTGTTCCTGATTCCTGTGCTTCCCTTGTGTTTAATATATCTTTTCAGCTTTGGACAAACTGTTTGCAGATTATGGTACAGTACAAGTGTGTCTGGTGCAATTCATGTTTGTAATCCGCTTTTTGAAGTAATGCAATTTAAATATTTATTTTTATTGCTAGCCAATGGAATTTTGTGAGGCACGATGCCATAAATATGCTAACCAGTAAGTTAGGCACAGTTAATTGCTGAAATTAATTTTATTCTGTACTGAGATCGGAGCATGGTTAGCATGAATATATGAGCCTTACAATACATACTATAACATGTAATTGAATCTCACCTCGTATCCTATGAAATTCTTATTGCTTTTTTTCTTGGTGTATTATTATTTCATGTATTATCAGTTTATGAATTCTTTTGCTTTAATGGATTCTGGGATTCTTCAAAAAAAAATTAATATCATATTTTCCAGTCAACTCCATTATTTGTACAAAATGAACTCAGCCTTTCACCAGTCTCTATTTTCTTGAATAATTTTGTATTTCAACTTTGTGTGTCTATGTTCATGTGCCCAGAAAGTACTCGACTGTTCTAACGACACAAAGTAAAGATCAAATATGTGTCCAAAAATATAATAACCTGCATTGTTAATGCAGGAATTTGTTCCTCAGAGGTACCTGATGGGTTGTAATTATGCTCAACATCGGTCAGGTATTGGTATTTTCAATTTGCGGAAGGACATACTTCAGATAGAAGTTTGTCTTGAAGTGAAGATTTAAAGTTGCCCATGTGTTTTATCTTTTTAATTTCTTTGTTGTTCATATCAAATGTTTTCCAATGCTTACGTCACATAAGTCTGCCCGTGTTGAAACACCTTCCGACTGCATCCGATGTCCATCCAAACCCTGGTCCATATGATGGAAAGCAACTTAAGATAGGCCATGCCAAAATTAGAAGGATCAAAAGTGATGGAAAGTTACACGTTCTTCAGCTATTAATGCACAATGAGGATATTGATATCTTGGGGCCATCCAAAATATGGATTGACAGTAATTTTCCTAACGATTTTCTCTTAACAGACGACTACTATCCCCCCCACCCCCACCCCTTTCGCAAAGACAGGGCATCTAGTGTAGGTGGAGGTGCCATGCTGCATTTGCGGGATTCACTTCCTTTTGCTCATTGAAAGAAGTATGATCATATTAATGTTGAAAAGGTATGGTTAAAAGCTCAAACACGATGAGGCAGTAGCCTAATCGACATCTATTTCCGATAGAGAGGCCAACAGCTGATTGCCGTGATCAGTTTTTAGACATTCTTTCGATTTCAAGGTCTCTTGCACTAGAAAGCAACCCTTTTGCATTTATCATACTGGGTGACTTTAACGATAGGTGTAGAGACTGGGAGTCGGATCAAACCGAGAGTGAACTGAGTACAAAACTCTTTAATATTTTCTCCCAAATTATTGTTTGAAACTAATCAATGAACCTACGAGATGCACTGAATACAATAAAAGTCTATTCGATTTACAGATGACTGACTCTCCTAGTCTTATCATCAACAGCAAAACGATACTTCCAGCCTCTACATCCAACCATTCTGTTATGTACTGTGTCCCTACCTGCACTGTAATGCGCAATTGTGTATTCAAGCGCACTGAAGAGCAGACTGGTTTGCTCCTCAGCATTACCGAAGAATTTATTCGATGCAAAGAAATCTTTGTGAGGCCAAAAGATAAACCTTGCACGGTTATTTATTAAAAGAATGAAGACAAAACAGGATCGTGCATGGAGACGCTACAAACCAATTAAATACGATGAGCATCTGCAAATTTAAGAAATTAACACAAATGAAATATCAATAAATTTTGTATCCAGTTTTATTTCTCAAATTGAAAGATGATCTAGATGTCAAAACTCACCCTCCCCCAAAAATGATGGAGGCTGACCAAATAGTTTAGAAAAACATGAAAAACCATATTGGGTTGTAAGATCCATCAAAATATTCCACCTTTAATTGAAAATTAGAATGTTATATCAAATAATATAGAAAAAGCTGAAGTTTCTAATGATTACTTTGCCAATCACAGTAAGCGTGAAGCTGATGGTACCTTTACTCTACCTCCTTTTGATTATTGTACTACTGAGAGGCTCAAACATTTATATTCACTGAGGCAGAGGTTAAAAATGTTCTCTGTTCCTTCAAAATGAGCTCTGACACAGGTCTCGATAATGTAGGCAACTTCCGTTTAAAAATATGTCAACTGGAATCAGCTGCCCATTACTTAGGTTATTCAATTTTTCAATGCAGTTATTTTCATTTCCAGATAGCTGAAAAAAGTAAAATTTTGGTCCAGTTTTCAAAAAGGCCGACCGAAAAAGCAAGACTTATAAACGTCCAGTTTCTTTCCTATGCAACATGTCCAAAGTATTGGAGCGTTTAATATCTTTTTTTGAATATTTAGCTAGTCAAAGCCTATTGACATCCAGAAATTCAGGATTCAAACAAAATGACTCGGCTTTAAATCAGCTAATAAGTACACTTCGCAACATTTATAACGGTTTAGAAAACCACAATGAAGCTCGAATAGTTTTTCTTAGATGTCTCCAAGGCCTTTCACCGCGTTTGGCATAATGGTCTATCGTTTCAACTACGTAAATTGGCTTATAAAGCATCATTAGTACGGTGGATACGTAGTTATTTTTCAAATCGCTGGCAAGGACTGGTCATCTGGTACCACCGCTCACAAGGGCATCATGTGGGAGCCGGAGTTCCCCAAGGGTCTATCATTGGACCCTTTTTATTTGTTGTACTTGAAAATGACATCGTCGATAATATATCATGTGAGAAAAGACCATTTGCCGACGATACTAGCATTATTGAAATTGTAAAGAATTTTACCATCTCAACGAACCGCATTAACGGTAATTTGAGAAAAGTTGACCTGTAGGGAATGTAAGACTGTATGCTTTCCATTTATCAGGTATCTTTCCACTGAACTTGCCCTGTACATCTTGCACATAGACCATGTGTTGTGTTGTATGTCTGGAGAGCCTCAGATTAGTAATCTCTAATACCTAAGCGATACAGGTGAAATAATATATTTACAATCAATAGCGATAGCTCCCTAGCATGGACGGAGTCTTCCCTATCAGCCAGCAGTGATGCGTTTGTGATGTCATTATCCTTTTGCACCTTGAAGGCAACGAACGAAAAGTGACGATGAAAGCGCATTGAGTTTTTTCTTTTCTTTTCTTTTCTTTTCTTTTCATTTTTTTTTTATAAAAATGTGAATGACAGTATTATTTTCATATCTATTTTTTAAAGTGCGCCGTTTGGCTAGAACAACCCATGAGTCACCCATATATCAAATTTGAAACATGCTCATTCAAGCTGACCTTTTTACATCAAGGTAAACTTGCTTTTCCTTCACTTTCAAAAGATCCTTTTACTTATTTCTTTATTTCTGTTTGGTTTATAACTGTAATTTACAGGTATTCACGCCTCAAATTTAGATCATGATTAAAAAATGATGACTGATCTCTCAATCAACTGGTCTGAGTATGGTTTTAAAGTGCTCAGTCAGGAGATCACATTCTAGCTCAATAAGTGCGGAAACAGCTAAAAGACCACACTTTGAGCTTCTCAGTGCTTTCAATATATTATATTACTTTATTCTAATATTTATATTAGGGTTGTTATAACAGATTGCATTTATTATAAGCCCAATAACTGCTGACCTCACTATTAAAAACAATATATGATTCTTACTATAACCAGCTATCCACTCCAGCTCAGGTAATGTATTCGGTTTTCTTATTCTATATTATATCAGCAAAATATGCAAACAATGATTCCTTTCTTTAAGTTGTCAACATTTGCATGTTAAGTTTAAAAGGTTTTCAACATAACATTGTCCATATGTTCATGAGCAGCCTGTCCCATACACATCGTGACAATGTAAAACGTCTACAGAGCATTTTTTTCATGCCTGCTGATCCAGATACGCACGACATCGGCCCCTTCGGGTCAGAAATCATGCTAGCCTAGATTTAATTTTGTGTCTCTTGCAAAAGCAGTCGTGCACAATGTTGTATCACAGGACCCTTTGTTGAAATAAAAGTGGGGGAAAACACTTTCTTTTTATCTAAACAAAGCATTGAAGGCCTTGCGGAGAAGTGTATCCGGTCCACTGCACGCTAGCATTTAAGGTACACCTTTCCCGAAAGACATTTCGAAACTACATGAATTGTATATACGCATGACCGAAACATCAAGAGCGCAAATTGACTCAGAGTTCTCAAATATTAAGGGTACATCACATTACCTTTTCTTGATGTAGAAGAATTTCGTCAAACTGTGCCCGCCGATTTCCACTTAAGGCCTTTGACCAGCTCTGACAACAGAATTATATTAAGGATTTCAGTAGGAAGTAAAATAGGCTAACTGGGACAGGTGAGTCCCATGTTAAAGTAATGGGAAATCTACCTGGCCCTCACCATCATGAGGGCCAGGTAAAACCATGCATTATAATACGAGGTTAGCCACTAGATTACACTGCATAACAGTATAATATCTTTCTAATATTATGCCTGGTTAAAACAATATGGAAACTGGCGACATAGGTACATGTGTATCCGACTATCAACTGGAACGTATATGTATACAACTGTACACATAAACGGAGTTTGGACAGTTAAGCAGCGATAAAGTACCTGCCTAAACCTTTAGCAAACAATGCCGGGTCGAACTTACATAAAACATTAACTCTTTCACTTCGAGGTAAACATGTCGATGGTGACCCAAGACCAATAGATAAGCATGTATAAACTAAAGTGTTAATACCTGGAGCAAATAAGTTGAGGGTCAGCTTATACAAGCATTAACTCTTTCACTCAGTTTAACTCTTTTCTTATTTTTAGGATATATGCTTATCATAGATTGTTCACACAACAACATATACCATAAAGAAATATATAGGCACCAGTCTATTTATTGCAGCAGCCGACCTGAAACAGCTAAATAGAGAAACGCTTATGAGACACTTCTATATATTAAATTAGTATGAGATGGCAGGTTTTTGAAATCATGTCTAATGAAATTCTGATATACGAAAAGTTGTCCTCTGCAAACAGTCATTGGTGACCTGTGAATCAGTAGAGTTTGTATTGAAATTTATCGTAAGCCATATACCTGTTAAGTAACATATTATGGGGACCGCTGACAGTAAAGTTACCTTTCAACAAAGAGTGTACGAGAAGTGCCATCAGCATGACCGTTGGCCCTATTTTGTACAAACAGTATACAATGAAAAAGACTGGCAGCTTGTTGCAAAGGCTATGTTTCAGGATGGAATATATCATAAAGGAAGGCTGGAAGTTCTTAATGTCTTTATTAAGGATGTTATACAAGACTTAACATGGAAAGGAAACAAAGAAGAGGCCGGAAAAATAAATGCTGCTTATGAACATTGGCAAAAACATACTGCTAAATGTTTAATCTTAAAAGAACTCGACTTCTCCTCTTCCTCTTATCATGAACAACTTTTAGCAATACACAAAGAAAACGAGAGTCTGAGACTAAAGCTTTATGAGAATAATCACATCCTGATGTTATACAAATTACAAATCAAAACACTGGAAGAGGAAAAGATGTTATTGAAAAAACAATTAGACAGTTATATGAATCCTCATCTGCAATATCTAGCTTATCAAAGAAATTGGGCATTGAAAAAATATCCTGCAGAAGAAGAAGAAGAGGAAAAAGAAGAAAAGACAGATGAGATAGATTGAAAATATTTAAATATTATTTATTTATCTATTTATGTATATCAACCTCAAGTTAAATTAACTTAATATTGCCATTAAAAAGATCACTAATCTACAAGTGTAGATAAAAACTTTTTGGTCGACCTTTAAAATCTACCTAGGACAAACCGAAAACGAGGCAATAAGCTGGCAACGGTATAAAAGGAATAAGACGGGAACATTTGTTATAGATACTCGTATATCGCAAACGAGTAACAAGAGACCAAGCTAAGATAAATTATGGCTACAAATACTACCACAAACATTTCACTCAGTGAAAAAACAGTATTGGAAATAAGACCCGGTAATTATGGATCTCCGTACATAGCATTTGGCAGAAAGCAGACCACTTCAACTCGATGGGTTTTCTTGTCAACCAGCGCATGGCAGACACTGGCCAAGTTAATTCCCGAAGTGTCCAGCATCTTAAAGCAGGGCCTAGACAAGGAGATGCGACTTCAACTTAACGGACGCCTGTTATTGGCCGTTTCCAAATTTCAGGATAGATATTATGTTGGGATGCATCATGTAAACCAACAAGGAGATCGTGTGAAAGGTAGGGGACTGAATTTAAATGTTGATGAATGGCAAGAGCTGGTAGGCAATGTGGGCCACATAACCATTGTCATGAATCAAATGAAGAGCACCGGGCTTCCCCATCATCATCATCATCTCTAAAACAGCCCAATCAGCTGGAAGAAAAATCAGACAATGAGTCACCGGTAAAATGTAGAAAGGTTGATGTAGCAGTTACGGAGACCACAATCCAACCCAAAGTCACACAATACCGGTGGCACAATGTCGTGTCTTCAACCAATCAAGTGACTGAAAGGGATCATCTTTGGACATTTTCCGAAAAGAATTGTAAACAGAGACTACAGGACCACCGTAAATGTCACCCCAATACTCTGGAGTCATCAAAAGACCTGTTGGAAACAAGAGAGATACCGCTACCCTCAGACCAGGATCTAATAAACTGGATCATTCAGCACTTCTATCGAGATGCTATTAGCAAGATGATGAGGGATGGATGCATTGCCTGTCAGCTAGATCTGCCAGGCCAGAGAGATCACATGGACGGAGGGTGCCTCATGAAATGGGAGCATGCAGTGGATAGATATTTGTCCCAAGCAGAACTGGTCGTATCTCGACTCGTGGTAACAGAGACTTTTAGAAGCGTTAAAAGTGCACTAGAAGTCAACGTATCCATGACCGAGTCTGACTTGCCTACACTCGCATTAATGATTGCTTGTGCAGAACAAACTCTCGAATGTGATTTGAAAAAGGACAAAATCGATGAAAATTTTGTTGAATTGTTTAACAAGGTGTGTTCCGAGTCAAAATGTTATTCTAAGCAGTGATTAAAACAGTCTTATATCACACAACTCATAAACTTTTATAGAGGAGCACGCCATTTTATATTGAAATATAATATCAGTGACGCTAGAATAAAAAAATGTCGATGAAGACTACTCAATATTAACAATGGGGCAACATATTCTAATATACTTATATATTTTACTTTTAAAAGATACAATGTGTAACAGAATAAAAATGGTTGGAAAGTCCCAATATTATATCTTGGCACAGTTTTCAAATTGTTATTTTTAAAAATAAAGTCAGATTCAACAAAAAGGTTGTGTCGTTTATGAATATAAATAGAATGGGTGTTGTAGCCTATGCGTAGTTGGATGTATGATGTGTATGGTGCGGGTGTAGCAGGACAAGATGGTGAAAGTGACGAATGTGGTTTGCATGGCACAGCTGAATTGTGATATAGATTTATCACAGTTAGCCCTGAAATTACGTGATGTTTATTATAATCCCCGAAAACATAACTGTCTTATATGGAGACATAAGAAGATTGGTGGGTGTTGCATGTTGTCAAAATATGGAAAAATGATGTGTAATGGATCTGCATCCACTCCATTAGATGGCAGAAGGCGTGTTCGACGGTATGCAAGACTAATACAAAAGTCAGAGTGTTCTATACAGCTGGTGTCCATAAGAGTCATTCATATGGCAGGAGTTCACACTCTTAGCAAACAAGTTGATTTAAATCGAGTGGCAAGACAACTCCAGTGGCAATATGAGCCAGAACATTTCCCTGCAATGATGCTTAAGAAGAATACCGTTCACTTTACATGCTTTAGAACTTGGAAGGTACTCATAACCGGCATCAAACACATGTCCATGCTCAGAACTCTTGTTGTTCCAACAATTATAGATCTAGAGGTATTAATGTAATTAATGTATTCTATAAGTATACTATATAATACGACTGCAGACTAGGAAAAGACAGAAGAAAAAAAGATGGAGGCCTATCTATCGGATTTGTATTATAACCCTAAAAGACCTGGCAACTTTTCCAACCCCTTGAATCTCTATGAGATTGCCAAAACCGAAAATAGGTATCCCCTCACTTTGAAATACATAAAAAAGTGGTTGAAGGGACAAGAGACGTATACCTTAAACATAGCCGCTCGAAGACCTAAACAATATAACAGAGTCCTTGTCAAGTATATAGACGACGAATGGGATTGCGACTTGGGAGACATGCAGAAGCTGGCCAAGTACAATGGCGGCCACAAATTCATCTTGTTGGCAATAGACATCTTTAGTCGCTTTGTCTGGGCTCGACCCTTGAAATCAAAAACAGGTCAAGAAGTTGCTCGAGCACTCGCATCTATTTTCGGAGAAGGAAGAAGGCCAAAAAATATTCTTCGGGTAGACAGAGGCAAGGAATTCTCTAACCAACATGTGAAAGCACTTCTTCAAAAGTTTAATATCCACCTGCTCTTGACTAACAATCTGACAAAAGCCAACTATGCAGAACATGCCCTAAAAACTATCAAGAATAAAATATTTCGATACATGACGTACAAGCAGACCTATGAGTATGTCAGTGTTCTGCAAGATCTGGTTAAGGCATATAATGAAACAAAGCATAGAAGTCTGGGACGGCCTCCATTAGAGGTGAACGAGGGCAACGAGGGTGAAGTCAGACTGGACCAATACATATTGCGAACGAGAACTGGACAACCGAGAACGAAGAAGAAGATAAACAAGATGACATTCAAATTTGATGTCGGAGAAGTGGTACGTATTTCGCATCTAAAAACAATTTTTCAAAAGGACTACGATGAAAAATGGACAACGGAGCTTTTTAAAATAACTGAAAGGTATTTCCGAGATAAGATCCCCGTCTACAAATTAGTGGACTGGAATGGCGAAGAAATCGAAGGTGCCTTCTACGAACAAGAACTGCAACAGGTTACTGTGGATCCTGATGCTCTATTTAAGATTGAGAAATTCTGGAGAAACGCATGAGAAATGGTCGAAGAGAACTTCTTATCCATTGGGCTGGCTGGCCTAAAAAATATGACAGCTGGATCCCAGCTTCAGATGTACAGAATCTATGAGAGCAGGACTGGTGATCCTCCGGGAGAAACAACAAAAGTTGCATTTAAATGGCTATGAGAGAATGATATGGGTCACGTATATCTATGTCTCTCCAGCAAAGATTCGAAGACTGTGTTCCCAGGAAATAACCCGGCTGGATTCACCATGCAACTACCTAGAATCTTAGATCTGCGGGGTACTTGGGTATGCGGGCTAAAGGAAATCTGCATCAAAAATAGATTCCTAGTCACACCAGAGCAACTCGTTGTTTCAACAGATCTGATTGAGGAATCATTTATAGCTGATACTTGGTGGTCGGTGTTGAGGCAAATTCCCATCAAACAAGCAGAGGACATAAATGTTATATTTAGTGACCCATTTTACTTGAAAGTGGTGCAGAACCGAGTTCATAGGGTTCACGTTTACCTTTGAGACGGTGATCTACAACCTGTAAACTTTAGCAGTGGAGATTTGTTCTGCACATTGCATATGAAGAGAATTGCATGATGTCGACATCTTCTCAACCACTGAAGACCGACTGGTCTAACTGGGTCCGCTTTTTCGAGGATATGACTCGTGGGAAAGTCCCACATTCTTCAGCGGGGTGGTACGTCATAAATGACCAGCGGATCCATTCGAAAAACAGTAATGCTGAAACCCTGATTAAGCTGGTGACCCCGGTGGCTCAGACATTGGAGCAGGCAAAGATGGATTTGAAGGAAGAAGCAAAAATGATCAAGGATGTGGCAAATGGAAACTCTATAAGTATCTCTAAAAAGAAAGGAAAGCGGAAGAGAAGGGCTGCAGACCATCCAGTGAAAACAGATAAGATTAAAACAGGGAAACGAGATATTTTCATGCAGTGAGATGGAGGCAGTAAACGAAAAGCTAGCATTATTTGAAATACTTCCTCAGGACTATGGGGTGGACTCGATCAAATGGGTCGAATATAGACCAGCCAGTCAACTCACACCCGGAGCTCTGATTGTCTTTTCCATTCCTCAAAGCCCTTTGTATATGGACCTAAAGAGGTCGCGACTGCATGTAAAATGTCGCATCCTGCAAGGAGACGGTTCTACCTTACCACCCATTCCCATTGGTAATGACCCTCCGGATGTAGTCAAGGTGGGCCCAATTAACAACCTTCTGGGTAGTCTCTGGAGTCAAGTAGACGTCAGTCTTCAACAACAGGTCATCACACCCTCCGTGAGCACCAATTATCCATACAAAGCTTACATCGACACTCTGCTAACATCTGGAACGGATGAACAAGGTGGCTGGCTGCAAGTTCAACTTTTTAACAAGGATTTTTTGGTGGGGAGCAGCGGAATCAACGATCCCATATTTGGTACAAACCCGGGGCTCTCTATGCGGTCCACGTATTTTCAAGAAAGTAAAATCGTCGACATGGAGGGGCCCCTTTACATGGATATCTGCCAACAGACGAGGCTGATATTAGATGGGGTACCCCTAGATATTAAACTCTATCCCAAGCCGGAAACATTTCTATTGATCAGTAGCAACCCAACTCCCAGCTATAGACTGGAAATTATAGAGGTTGTATTTAAAGCCTGCATGGTAGAGGTTTCTCCCGGCATCCTAATGGGTCATTCTTGGGCCTTAGATTCCAAACCGGCACAGTACTTTCTAGATCGCTCCGATGTCAAAACATTTGCCATCCCACAGGGTCAATTTGGCTTGACTGTAGAAGATATCTTTCAAGGCTCCTGCCCGGAGCGGCTAGTGGTGGGACTGGTGTCTTCATCCACATTTAATGGCAGTTTTGGAACCAACCCATTTTACTTCCACCACTACAAATGTAATTTCGCTGCATTTTACCTGGATGGACAGAGCGTCCCTGCTACACCTCTTCAACCCGACTATCAGACGGGAAACTATACAGAAGCTTACATGACCCTTTTCACTGGCACTGGCATGTACCAGTCTGGGAAGTGCATTAACATATCCAGAACAGACTACCAGCATGGGTATACTCTCTATGTATTTGACATGGGTCAAGAGCATAATCCATATTTTCAACCTCGAGCCAAGTAAGGCAACACCCGTTTAGAGCTCAGATTCGCTGAAGGCCTACCAGAATCTGTGACGGCTGTTTTATATGCAAAATTCTCCACAGTTGTTGGTATCGACAAAGCCAGACGGGTGACTGTTTCATGAACATTACTGACCTGAACCTGATATGACTTAAGTGTAATGTGACTCGAAAAATACATTTTTATCTATATAAATCCTGACTGTTTACGGGACAGGCTTTGAACTAAACAAATTATTAAGAGTGATGCTGTTGATTAGTTTCATTTGAGGATCAGTATGTAAACAATTTATTAATTACAAGTATCTAAACGTGCACGACTGGATGAAATGCAAATAAAGAGAACACAATGCAAAACACAGTCTGTTGTTTCACTTTTTTATTGATTAAATTTTCACAATTAATAATGGTACAAGGCAACTAGAAGGTATCTATGATATACAAATGAATATGACATTTACATGTTCATCCATTTGATAACTTGTGGGGTTTTCTGTTTCCTCTTTTTTGAAGTGTTCTTCATCCTCTGTTTTTCCACATAGGCCCGTATACCAGATGGACCCTCCTGTGAGGTCAATTTTTGTAATCTGTCTCTATTTCCAAGCAGTCCGCGAGGAATGTTCATGTCTCCTAGAGCAGTATAAAACACATGATAACCTGTAGGGTTAAAATCTTTGTACTTATACTGAGAATCTTTCACTAAATCTACAATGTGAGATCCTGGCACAGCAACTCCTCGATAACTGATCTCCCCCTTGCGGTTCCAGACAAGGTGACCATCCTTCAGGATCAATGAAAGTAATGCCTTAGCTCTAGCTTGCACACTTTTTGGTAGGGCATCCACCACCTCCTCAACCTTGAGATTGTCATCCTTAACTTCATCATCATCCTCTTCATCATACTCATCAGTAGATATGTCTCCGTCTTTATATTCTAGCTTCTCATCGGTTTGTGAGACTGCGGAGACTGATGACCCACCATAATCCTTTTCTTTTTCTTCTTTTGAAGGCTCAGTCTCTCTAATCAAATGCTGATATCTATCCCAGGGTAGCAATATGCTTTTTTGGACTCGATCCATTATGATACTGCTTGCAAAGATGTAGCTACAGATTCCAACAATATAAGTACCAGCTTGGGACGTAATAACTTTTTCCTATTCCTTACACCAACCTTTTTGCTGGCCAATGAACGTATCGATTCTTTGTAAACTTGAAGCTTTCTCTTATATGTGGGAGTGATTGGAATGTGGCCGTAAAGAATATTAAATGTCACATCACCGATTGCATTCAGTTGATCTGTTGTTATCGTTTTTAGGAGCTGGGTCCTTTGAGCTTTTGAGGGTGTACTTAATACCAATCTCAAAAAGTCTATGTCTCTCTTGACCACTTGTGTCATGATGCCATCTGTTAGTCTCAAAAGAGAAAATCAGCGTGTATATCAGTCACTTATGGTTTTGGAACATACACTATTGGCTCCTCCCCGGGGAATATACGAGTTCTCATATGATACCGGTCAGGACCAGTTGGAGATAAATCTAGAACCAAATAACCGTAGTCCTTTTGCATACAGTCTTTGTATACCTCGACCAACATATTGGCTTTTCCAGGATAGACTTGTCGACCCAAATGTGATATCTGAGAGGCATCTCTCACATTTTTCATCAATACGTAATACCACGTGTTCAATGCAATTGTTCGACTTTTCTTACCTTGTTGGAAGAGATTCTGAGTGATAAAGATGACAGTCAAATTAGAATGATGACATCCTTGGGTGAAAAGCAGCTCCATCTCATGGTTCTGGATGACTTTATGAGAAAGATCATCGAGCACAATCAATTTGTGTGCTCTGTCTGCTGTAAACTGGTCCAACTCTTCTCGAGTTGGCAAACCGTCATGCATTGTCAGGTTTGCACCGTATTTTCCATTTCTTTATAAAGCGGTTGCCATATTCCATAACAGTACAGAACCTGACACGGTGGGTTTTCAGGATACACGGCATCGAGATGTTGCAACAGTTTATATACCCAATAAGTTTTTCCTGACCCGGTTGCTCCGGTTACCATCATGCTACTGCGAGGCAGAAATGGAAGTAGGCTCTGCACTTCCCATGGAGGTTTAATCTCCTTAGCATCAGATCCTTTAATATATGTATTTGGTTGTGGTGGCCCCCATGTCACAGCACTCTCTGGTCTTACCGGAGTGGCCATAACTGTTTTTGCTGACAACCACGCTCGTCTTTCCGGTATATCTAACCTGTGAACTTTCATGAGGTGTAATGGAAGACGCTTTATTACGGATCCACAACCCGGTACGGGGCACGTTTTATACTTACTTCCTGTACCATTTTCATTTCTGGCTAACCTAGTTTCCATTAATATTTTCCTTCTCTCCAATTGATTCAGTCCATGTAATCTAGTTAAATGTTGTGACAGCCTCGTAATCTTGTCCCTATAGCAGAGGGGGCATTTTGTTTGCTGGCGTGGCATTGCGTGAAGTATTGAACTGGAGGCAATCTACACTCAGTTAAACAATATACCATGGTTGGAAATGAGAGCGAGGCTGCTTTGACTCTGATTGGTGGCTGCGGTGGCACATACCATAATTATGGCTGCTTTGGCACATGTGAGTTGGGAAGTGAGGCTGCTTTGGCACATCTTACAGGGTCTTACACAATACCTGTAAAGGCTGTTTTGGCACATACAAAAATGGTTGTTTCGAGGTTGGAGGTAGCATAGGGCTGCATTGGCACATATCATTAATATATACAAGTGATTCCGGAGAACTCAGCCTTAACACACAACATAAACACATACACGTGGATGTAACAAAAACATATCTGGATAGCGACATGCAAACAGTCTATCATAGAAATTTTGTTATATTACAACATGCTAATTGCTTTTTCTCTTAACTAATTCTCTCTCTCTCTCTCTCTCTCTCTCTCTCGTAGTTCATGTCTATGGCAGTTAATATAATAAAACATTTATGTCTGAAAAAATGACAACCCAATAAAAGTAAACATTCTTTTATTATATTTATACTGTCATGACAGTCGGTAATATCTCCGAGCTGAGAATACAATATTTCACTGAAATAATATCATATGCATATTACTATGTAGCTGAATAGCAGGAATTAGCTATGGAAAAAATTAAGACTCATAGCATCTATACAAACAACAAACATACTTTATACTTAGTTCGAAATCATATAGAGACACGGTGGCATTGGGTTAACATACATAATCACTATATTATGTAAATAGACCTCATAGAATACTAACAGAAGGAAATCATTTAATTCTGTAGTGTCCATATGCTAGAGTGTCACAACCATTGTCAAGCACATAGCGCTTATCGTCATAGGGAGAGAGCCCAATTTTGTTAATGTTGATGGTGTATACTCTGTGGTCGTGGCTGCGGATCTGGGTCATGTTAGCCATCATTATTTGCTCTTTAAACAAACATTGACGGTAATGTGCGTGAGTTATATCGTGTTTTAGAGTGGACTTCTTTACCCCCTTAGCCGTTTTTTTCTCGTGTTTTTCGCAATTACAAAAAAGGGAGTACATTTTAGATTTCAGGCCTACATACTCCTGAGGAGGAACACCCGCAGTTTCGTCTTTCATCTTACCTACCACTTTTTTGTTTTCATCACTGTGGAGGGGGTGGTATATAGGATAGTTGCTGAGGTCATACAAATGCGAATCCACCATCATGTCTTTATAGACATCGTCCGTCTCGATTTCATAACATAAGGAGTCAGTGTCAGTGAAAAGGAGCTTTATTTTTGACCCATATTTAATCTTCATATGATTATAGTGAAAATCATACATTACAGTTTTGGAAAGCTCTAGAATGGAAAACCCAACATAGATGGGGCGATTTAGTAAGAGGCTTGTTTTACCTAAATGAACACCGGCTAAGTAGGGTGTGAAAATTCTGAATGATCGTAGGTTGGGTTTGGCTACAAGCTTCTTAAATTTTTTGGGGCAGTTTACTAGCTCTACCCTAATCCGATTACGTAAGTTCTCCATCGTTTTTCCAAATACGGCATTGTTCATTAGTTTATAAAAATCCTTTTCAAACTCATTCACCGCGTGTTTCCGTTTTAACCATTCCGATTGTTGAAAGGCAAGAACTCGATGAATAGTTTTCAGCTTCATCCCCTGTGCAATATAGAATTTTAAGTTTCTGTAGTGGATTACATACTTGTCTTTGTCGAATAAATTTGGAATCAATTTCTTTACAGCAGCAATCTTTGGACCCCCCAGTTTTTTCAACAGGTTTTTTGAATAGTTGGATGTCATGTCAGCTGTTATGGACATGTTCTGCGCTGCTAAACAATAATCGCTATGGGCATCGTGAAGGTGTTCCGGATATTCCAGGTCAACCTCCAGGATGTATCCCTCGGCAGCATCATCGGGGATGGTCCTTACATCGAAGTCATGTATAGCTTCCTCCGTCAGCCATCTAAATTCAGAAATTGGCAAAACGCCAGACATTGCATAACCATAGAGATTATTTGCGTCGAGGTATAGAATATACTTGGATGGTTTTGTGGGATCATAATGATCCGGTATGTGGCAGTTGTTTGCCTTACTAAACCGGTTGGAAATGGTTGAAATGCCTCCCCGGATATCCGACTCTATGAAAAGGTGCATGTCAAGGTCTGTCAGTAATTCAAGTCTCGCTCCAGTCATCTTCAAACAGGCCATCCAGGCTAGACCGGGTGCCGTGTAAAAATTAAACACGGGTCTAACCCATAGGATTCCATACATACTTTACGAAAATGTTGGAATACATCTGCTAATAATATGGTATCTGTCTTTAGGTATAAATCATGGTAGTCGCCCATCGTTTTCGTGTCAAAAACTCGCCATATTTTCTGTGCATGTGCATAGTCTTCATCAGAAACTGGTTCCTTTGTCAAGTCATTGAAAAAGGCAGTTGGCGGAGGCAGTGCCGTTTCCTTAAATTTTGTGTCATTATTCATATAGGAGTAAGGATATACTCCTTTTCTGAGTAGTGCTGGTATCTTATCTGATGGGAAATGCCGTTTCAGAACATGGAAGTCAGTGTCTCCTGCCTCGGCAAGGTTGCAAACCAGGGTGTCCAGAGAAGCACCCATGAACTGATAGGAATCGAGAAACACAAGACAGCCAAGGGAGAACGAAATGTATTTTTCCATATTATTAGGTATACACCCAATACGTTCTTCCGGTAATTTCCCCAGACCCGGTATAATTAGGTGGGAATCAAACCCGCGTAAGTTATGCATTAGTACCGGTATACGAGGTTTGAATCTAAAATTAAGATTACACGAATTATGGGCTGGCCCTCGATATTTGCCTGTAATATGGCAATGGTCACGAACCTTGTCTTTCCCCAACACCTTATTACATATATGACAGTTCGGAGCTAAATGAAATTCTCTCCACTGTGTCTGTGTCAGCTTCATAGGTTTAACCTGCTTTAATTTTTCTAAAATTTCATATGCCTCGTCCATCATGTCTTTCAAAAAATTGTCCACTGCTTTGGAACCTCTGTACACGACTACGGGCTTAGAGTGGGCTGCATCTAACCCTATTACTGTGTAGCTGTAGCCACATGGATGATGACGTTGATGTTTCACTGTGTGTGACTTATTTGGATCTTAAGTATCCATTTCTTCTCCATTGATTGGTTTTGGAAATGTTTCGAAGTCGGCGTATATAAAGTAGGGTATAAGAAGTTGCTTCTCAATAGAGTTGAAATGTAGCCACTTATCATCCTCAGTTGGTAACCTGATACGCTGGGGACCGTGTTGTCCGCAATGGGGTATATGGTCGTGGCACAGTGATTTCCTGATAAATCCCTGCAGGCAGTATGGACAATGGTGTCGTTTCACGTGGCCCTTTTTCCTATCTACTAAAAATCGGTTTAAATTCTTAATTAAGCAATAATGTCTCTTTTCACCATATGTGATTAATAACAGATTAATGTGACGTCTAGAGTCTCGCCTGTCGGTGATGTAAAGCGGATACACCTGCTCGTCGTAGCCAAAAACATTTATAGCCAGGTTATTCTCTTTTTCAAACTTGTTTAGTTTTCTTGAATCTACGGGCATCGGCATGCAGTCATACTTCAAAGATTTTTTGGAGGGGCGGTACCAAGTTATCCTCTCCGGGTGTTTAGGGACAGGATGTAGTGCAGCGAGAATGGACCATAGAAAGCATTTATCGTCCTTGTTTTTAATATTGATAATGGCCTTTTTGTTGGCTAGTTCTGCCGGCAAAGGTAGGTAGGTACTTCCGGTGATTGGTTCATAGGTTGCTATATTAACATCCAGTTTAAACACGAAATCCAAAACCCAGTTACTGCCTTCCATGGCACCAAATTCTAACACTCGGGCCATCAACGGTTGAATTGCTTCATCCAATTGCTCAGATATGTCTGTGGCAGGTAGGGCAGTCATGCACTTTGTTCGACGATAGATGGTGATTGTTGTGTCCTGTTGCGGAGCGTCTGGGTTTATTCTGTATCGGATGAATTGAACCCTGATACATAAATACCATTTAATTCCATGACGGGCTCTCATCTAAAAAAAAAAAAAAAGAATGCGGAGAAAAACATCAATTAAAACAGTTAAGCTTGTTTATACCCCTAAGAGCCACACTGATAGGCTAAGTTATCTATTACCTGTTTAATGACAAAAAATTAATTCAGACATAAATTGTGATATATTTTTAGATGTGCAAACATATTATACTTTGTTCCTGGGAAGTGAATATTTTTTGTGTACTTATTACTTCTGAGATGAGAGAGTTAATAAAAATATTTGTCACTAGGTACTCGTGTGTGAAACTGTACAAGTTTGGTTTATATTGTTAATAAAAGAAGAGGAAAAAATGACCTGTAAACATACCTCTTCCTCCAGCCTGCTTATAATGTCTTCACGGTTCTCTGCCAGGAATTGTAGAGGCTCCCACCTGTTTTCATCTGTGGCCTGGTATTCAATGCATCGTGCCGGACCTCTAGCATTAGGACAGGACTCCTGTATTCAAGTAGAACGAATACTGTAGTGGTCATCACAACTATCATTTGCCCCACTTTTATTTAACATATTTTTCTGTGGTACTCAGCATCTACATAATGACAATATCTAAAGTAAACGCAACATAAGCAGATATATACCAAGAAATAGAATGCTAACAATCAATAGTAGTCTCACAGTGTTTCGGTATTATTTGTAGACCAGTTAACAGTTGAGCAACTATAAAGTTATCGTTCCTCATTAAAGAATATAATAATATAAAACAAGTCATTTAAATACCTGGCAAGCTGATTGATCCATTGGTTGGTCGTGGGCACCCCCTGTCTGCACTGGGTCTGGGTTCCCTAGACAGGATCGTCTGTGTCTTTCCAAGTTGTCCTTTCTCGAATATTTCTTGTGGCAGAGTGGACACTCTGAGGAGACATTTGTGTGTGTCTTCATGTGGCGGTTGTAGTGAGATTTATCACTAAACAATTATCCACATATGTGACACAGGTGAGACATGATTTACACTATGCAAGTTGCTCTAACAGGAATCTGTACACATGTATATATAACCATATATATATGTCAGGTCGGAGTTACCAATCCTTGGATACATACACACAGTCACATAACAAGACCGTAAAATCTTGTACATATAATTTCACCCCTAAAATATATAGTTCCACCATGCAGATACATATAGCCAATGTACACGGGCTTTTATGTGTACACTTGTTCCTAATCATCTAGTTTGAACCGTCTTTGTTTGCATAATCTCAATATGGGTCGAGCCATAATCTGCTGATACCTTCAACAAATAAGCCGATACCAGCTTTATGTAACATTATTTCCTTCACACCACACATTAACTCCCCCGCATTATTACATAGAGGCTTATTGTATATAGTATATATTAATTTATATATATCTCTTTTTTTAAGAGCTAGGGTTTACTATTATTCACAGCTGAACTGCTTGTACTCACGTTTTCACCTGGAGCAACGATCTGTGTACACGTTGCCAAGGGCTGCGTAATGAAATACATTGACTATTATACTAAAACAAAGTTTTAAAAGAGACTCTGTTATGCAGTGCCATCTAGTGGCTAACCTAGTATTATAATACATGGTTTTACCTGGCCCTCATGATGGTGAGGGCCAGGTAGATTTCCCATTACTTTAACATGGGACTCACCTGTCCCAGTTAGCCTATTTTACTTCCTACTGATTTCTTCAGCGCGGCTTTGCTTAGATTACAAATCGAAAGTGCCTTGAAGATATAGGCAAACCAATGCCGTCCGGACGTCTCACGGTATAAGCAAAAAGTGTACATTTCTATATTATCACTCTGCCAGCGAGCATGCGCCGAAAAGCAGTTGGCTCTGGGTCAGAAGCCTCCAATTTTGGTACATTCCAGTAATCCAGATTGGTCAAGTGTTAGTATATATAAATATCACTAGTGGGGATTGTCTTTTTGTCAGCCTAACCGACGTTACACTCTGAAACTATTAGACTTTTCAGACCTGTCCCCTCTATAGCTCTAACTTGCAGTTATACTGTCATACTTAGTTCAATGGAAACATATTTAAACTATTTGTCGTCCACAGCACCCCTTAAACTTCATCTTTCTAAATCCTTAGCTGCATTGCCTCATGGTTAAAGTTGTAGTCGTTTTTAGAGAGTGTTGAAAGGGTTAGGTTCTCGTGGTTGAAGTTTTGCTTGTCTTTAAAGAGGGTTGAAAGGGTTAGGTTCTCATGGTTGGAGTTGTGCTTGTCTTCAGCGAGAGTTGAAAGGGTTAAGTCTTCATGGTTGGGGTTGTGCTTGTCTCCTCCACATAGCGGTGTTTGCACATTTATGGTGGTACAGTAAAGCAAATCTTTATCATATGTTCTGTACATGTGACAAAATGAAAGCCATCTTGCATTTGCCTTCAGTTTTATGCATGTGTTTTATTTCAGACACATAATGCAGGTTTTTATTTGTAAACAGTTTTTCTGTGGCCTACCCCATTAGTATGTCTAATTAGAAATAACTGCATTTATCCGTTAAACAGAAAACGCTTTCCTTGTGGTAGCATTTAGCCAGGTTAATGTGTATATTTTGAGAGGATTTCTACCACAGATTGTCACCATCTAATCCAAATGTTAAGACTTAGGAAAAAACCTGAAATTGTATCTCTAATCAGCATAACAATACATAATTTGTATCCATATCGATTTTAAACTGGTATACTGTCATACACACACACACACACACACACACACACACACACACACACACACACACACACATATATATATATATATATATATATATATATACAGTCAGGCCGCCTTTAACCGTCACTGGATAATTCACCACCCTTAAAATTTGGCAGCAATGAGCACTGAACGGATTTCCCCCATTGATTTACTACATTACAATCCGGCAATCCCTTGAATTTCGTCACCGGCATGTTAATTGCGGAACAATAGGACTTTTCCAATATATTTGCCTCTTTAATCCGTCACTTGATATTCAATGGAGCATATACCTTGCAATAACATACCTGATTGCACCGTAATGCAAAATCAACAATCACCTGACGTGTTCCCAACAAGTTCCGAGTTGATTAGACGTGAAATTGTTCCCACCTTAAATTGTTAAATTTCATTGTAATGGCGACCCCAAGCCTAAAACGTGAGGCTGGATTTGGACCATGGGAAAAAGAAAGAGATAGCACCCTATAGAAGAGACCATCCCAGTGTGTCGCAGCAGTATATTGCTAACTATTTCTCTAACTTATGGGGGCATTTTGGTAAGAAAATATTGGAATCACTTTCATCAATTTAATCTTACCAGGTCCAAGACCAAGGTCTGACTCGTTTTTTTCAATCAAATTAAACGCGGCCTTACTGTGTATATATATATATATATATATATATATATATATATATATATATATTGGTTAAGCACCATTAGTTTGGCTGCAGAAATGGTAATGGACATTTAAATAAGATTTCCCGGTCTTGTGCATAAATTTGCAGTGTTTTATATACAAATTCCCCTGTTTGCATGTAGATCGGGAACAAGTAAAATTAAAATATAACACTTTCGTGCTGATTTCATGTCTTTATCTGTAAAATTTGAGAGTATACAGAAGGGAATGTGTATATAAGTCATGTCATGTTTTAATGGGTTACCATGAACACTGGTCTGTATCACTAATAGTACAAATTCTCTGACAGGCAATGATGTAACACCTCTTTATCCCGTAAAATTTATAGCCCCATGGTGAAAAGATGAACTCAAGACTTGTTTAAACTGGAAACTCAGATGACTTTTGACGTCATCAAAAAGTTCCACAAAACAGGGTTGATTTTGAAGGTGGTCATCAGTTGTGAAGTTCTGATAAGTATAAGGGTTTGAAAACATGCAAAGGCCGTCGACGATGCCATGAGAGAGCAAGAAAAACGCCAAGGCATATTTTACTTTCGCTTGGTTTATTCATTGGTAATGCTACCTTGAAAAAGACACCCCATTGCTGGAAGGTACATACTGCCAAGTATCCTAAAAAGCCTACTTTTACTCCCTGTATTTGTTACAGATTCTGTTATGGGTGTTTTGGGAGACCACACAGTCGTAGGAAAAATGTAAATACATTGTAGACATTTGTACTCTGCTACCTGTGGTCCAGGAGATGGGTGCTCTGGATACCTGCCTGTATTGCCGTCAAGCCCGGTGACAGTAAAGTCCCTATCAGAGCCACATAAAAGTACTTTTTGGAGCACCCCATCCTCACAAAAGAGTTTTTGAACGAATTTGGTCTGAAGTATCATTAATGTATAAAGTATTATTAATGTGTATAGTATCACTAATTCAGCGACTCTTCTCCTCTTCCTCCTTTTCTTCTCCTTACTGTTCTTTTTACTCCTTCTCTTCCTCTTTTACCTCCTTCTCCTATTCTCCCTGCTCTTACTTTTCCTCTGCCTCTTCATCCTTCTATCCCTGTTTCCTCCACCTCCTCTCACTCCTCCTTGTTTTCCTCCTATTGTCAAATCAG
This sequence comes from Hermodice carunculata, assembly GCA_964020975.1. Taxonomy (NCBI): domain Eukaryota; kingdom Metazoa; phylum Annelida; class Polychaeta; order Eunicida; family Amphinomidae; genus Hermodice; species Hermodice carunculata. The sequence goes on along the minus strand of OZ026623.1, from coordinate 14,763,847 downwards.
TCAAACTTTATTAGTAGGCTTAGTGCATAGTGAGAGATCAAGGTCGTGAACACAGATGATTACTGCCATACATGTGCTATAACACTTAGGGGGTCTGACAACCTAGAGACATCAATTGTATAAACAGCAAAGCATATTACGCGGATGCAAACATCAGAGTTCATTTCAGCCAGCTGTATTCTCTCAGCATATCTCACCCCCACATGCGAATCACATGACCTAGCACGACCATCCTAAGTCATCTGTTCGATAGCTTAGGGCAAAGTCAGAAAAGAGTTTTAAGCTGAGGCCTCCCTTCAGCATGGTCATCGCTGCTCCAACAGATTTTAGTACATCAGTGTTTACCAAACAAATTTTGGATGATAATCTGGTGTTATGGACAATGGCAGTCACTGTATGCAGAAATGATGCCAAAAACATGGCTGCAATTGAATTCACCTAGGGAATATCACCAACTGTTGAGGCTGGCTGTTTTTGTCGACTCCAGAAGAAATGTGATGGTGTTTGATCACATGGTGAATCAAGTTGGTAAAGATACAAGAATCACATATTTATTTACCAAAAAAGGCCACCTTAGGAATCTGAGTGTCATTCTATTCATGCAAAACTTAAATTAGCCAAATGCAGTGAAAAAATGATAAAATTGTCACCGTCTTGTTTTGTTCAACATGACAGCTAATTAACAAGTAAAAATCAACAGTAAGAGCATGTTTCCCCACAAATTATATTATGGAAGAATACAAGAGAGGCATGACCAAGCCCTATGGTTATTAATTGGTGGACTTAAAGCCTTAGACACAAGAAAATAAAAACTTTAAGGGCAAACATCTTACCTGCAGACACAAAGGAAGACATAATGTCACATCCGATTTTGAAAACACTTTGGACCACCAACTTGGTGCGTCATTGTCATGCCTTCTTACTTCCGGAGGAATCTTTAATTACGTTACAACATGACCGCTTTCTTAGCCCTGAACATGTGTTTTGTTATTTCGAAAAAGAAAAACCATTCCAGCACTTTTTGTAAGAGCTCACCCGGTCTTACCATTTGTCTGCTTGTAATGCCATGGAAATGTTTTTGCAAAAGGGATGCATATAGGCCTATGTCCTCTCTCCCAATCGCATTATTCATTGAATAGATATTTTTCAAAAAGTGCCATGCATATGTCAATTAACAGATTTATTTTATAATTTCCTACCACATACCAGGGAATCTATCAGGAAGATTTGGCTGCTTGCCAATCCTCAGTATGCCGAGTCTATATGAAATATGTACTGTTTAAAATGTTAACTGTTCCTGTCTGACTTGTAATGCAGACAAAATGGAAAAATCACAGCACTTATAATAGTTCGTATTTGTTTGTTTTCTTAATTCAATTGAAAGAAGCAAATCGACGCTTTTCTTAAGGAAACATCTTTAACATAACATCCTGATAAATTACAACTAAAAACAACTTGCTGCAAAGTCTGTGTCAGGGTGACGACGAATCTACAAGTATAAAGTTTAAGAGAAAGTTGGTCACATTGAGGTTGACTTTTTATAACGTACTTTAGCATCAATTATTTGCATACTTAGTTTACTTTCAACGAGAATCCCTCCTCTCAGGGCGTCCCCTCAGAGGACTCTTGCTTTCAGAAATCATGTTTGAGACATTAAAATTATCACAACATGCTCATGTCAGGAGGCTGTTATTGTCAAAGGGTACTCGCTCAAGCCATTAACCATTAGCTAAAATGTCATTTATTTGCTTTGCTCACAACGATCTGTATGAAATACACTTTACAGCAAGCACAGCTTTAAGTGCCTACTCGTTCATTAGAAAAAAATCCCTTGCACACATCTGATTTCTGCTTGTGCTACCCTACAGCTGGTAACGTAAGTCCCTTTTCTTCGCTACCTTGGAGGCCAACACACTGCCTCATTGCTTTCCCAATACTATATATCTTCTTGGCCAAAAAAACCAAGCACCACAATCTTATTGATCTTGGAATGTCCTAAATATTAGTTTGTGTAGAAAATATGAGGGCCATATGCACTGTTGTATTACATGGGCAAGACAGTTAGGAGTATGTCTGAAGATTCAAATAAAAACAAAATTCCCTGGACATCAACTAACAGCCACAAGAGTGCCAAAAGTGTGTCTGGTTGGCTATGGAGTTTTTAAGAACTACTGGCAATACAGAGATGAAAGTGAATCCATAATGACATGGCATCCGGGTTACTCACACCTCTCTGACTTTGGCACATGCAGAACCATTGGCATGTTGAAGGCTAGTATTAACCAGTGTGAGTTTGCCAGCAGAACGGGATGCCCCAGGTCAGCGGTTCAGATCCTTTTCAAGAAATAAGAGGGTGCCGGGGAAAATCTAAATCATCTGGAAGACGAAGACTTTCAGACGGTAGGGACGACAATTACTTGGTGCAGTCAACAAAGAGACACTTATTTTTTTCAGCAGAGAGGCTTCATCAGCAGTGGAATCAGCTCAGGAACATTGCATCATCATGTGGGACAACCATCATGAACCTGGCATCGGCCAAGCTGAGATCATGATGCTCTTCAATCCATATCTTTCTCAGTCCAGCAAAGGAGGCTGCATGGGTGGAGTGGTATCAGCAACATGCTGACAGGACCAGAAATCATGGGACGGAGTGTGATGGGGTCACCAGATCACCTGTGGATAGGGCACCATTATGCTGCTATGTTGCAGGCCTGGCACCACTGCTAACAAAATGTCTCTGCTGAAACGAACCCATGTCCTTCCATGTAATGCACCAGGTAACCGTTGTCCTTCCCATCTGAATATCTTGGTCTCTCACAAGCAGTTTCCTCTTGCATCTTCTTGTTCTACAAAGCTGCCCTACCACCTCTGTACTGCTGATTTGCAGCAGCCAATTCTGCCAAGCTCACACGGGGGAAGACTGGTCCCCAATATCCTAATATTCTTGCCTCTCTCAAATTCAGAGAGCTTTGAGTTATCTGTACACTCAAATCTAGCATACTTTTAGCATCCCTCTTCAGGGTACATAATAACCATGTGACACTCATATCTTGTATAAAAACTAGTAACTATAGAAACCCATGGTAAATCAGCTTGGGGGATACTTTTTAGCCAGGAGTATATACCACTCAGCTCAAAACGTTTGCAGTTAGTTTCTCTTTCTTCAGAACTGCTAGAAAAATTAGACGAGAATCAATGAACCAGCAAGGAACTGAGTGTCAGCTACATGTCACTTCAGCAGATGGTCAGTTGTAAAGCGTGTCATTCAGAAAAGGTCAGCTAAGCCTTGATTTACACAGACGTAGTTACATAATATACTGTAATCAGTCTCTGCACTTCTTGATTCTCGCCTATGGAACCATCTTATATTTATATACAAATAATCATTAATTATCATAGCATTTTGTTGCACAATAAGTGTCATAGTGTTAGAAAGTTTGGCTTCAATAATTTTAGAGATTTTAGACTTGTCTGTTTTGCTACTGAATTTTATTTTTTTGGCATCATTCTGTTTAATGTTCACCTCTCCGACATTTTAGGCGAGTTTGTTATCTGTTAGGTCAAACCCCCAGGGGCTATAGGTAGCAAGCAGGTAATGACGACACTTACAAGCTTGCGTTATTGTTCTTAAACTCCTGTTGAGAAAAATTGTTTTTAATGACATGTTTTTGGCATAAATGCTAATGACTTTCGTTCTTTTCTGACATGCCTAAATGCACATTTACTCAATTAAAAAAAAAATACTCAAGATTGACAGTATTTTTTCAAATGTCACAAACCTGACACATTACGTTGACTCAGGGTTGGCAGTTAAATAGAGCTTAATTGTTTGACAGGTAGTTGTCATAGAGCTTGTTTTACATTCCTGGTGCAATATGTCCATTGTTGCAGTCCTTGTTAGGAATTTCCCTTGGCTTGTACAGGTGGTCTAGCTGCAACTGTTTATTTTACCATCACTGGGACTTAAGGCCCCAGCTTGTTTCCACTTCATTTATACCCTGGCGGGTGGTTTAACTATAATGAGTTGTCCTGCTAAAAAGGGTACATATTGGTTCAGGGGTAAGTCAAATTGCTTTTATCTGAACCTGTACTATACAAATTTAGTAATTATGGTTTGTTTGAGGGGTATTCTTCTTTCATAATGAAGCTCTGCGTTTATAAGCAATACTTCATGTATTTAGCTAATTCATCATTTGCCACGTTCATATTCATTCTTTACTCTGTGGGTTGTCTTTGCTGAATATTTACCTAAGACAACGAGCCGCTACCCAGAGAAATATGTACAGGCAAAAGGCTCCGAAACATGTTGAGTAGTTACCCGCTGAAGACCCTTTAATTTATTTGGGCTGATACAGCCTTTGTCAAAATTTTACAGAGGAACGTGTGCAATATGGACGATATTAATTCCATATGTATATAGGTTAGACAGGGACAGGTAAGCTTATGGAGAGTAAAGATTGCAGACTGCAGAATAGGGTAATAACTACTAGGAAGTGGTTCTGGGCAAAAAGACACAAATACAATACATTTAATAAGTTCAAATAGATGATTTTTTATTTAAACTATATTGCCACTTAACACAGACACACACACATCTGTATATATATATATATATTTCAAAATTAATGTCCAAAGATTCGACGTCAGTTTGAACAATATTTGCGTGAATAACACGCTGTTATTATGAAGCTGCTTATTTCTTCCATATACATGGTTTACAAATTTCTCTAACAATATATCTTCATTCAGTCGATATAACTTATGGCCAGAGGTGCAAAATATCATTACGTGATGCATAAATTGGTGATGTGATGTGTATGGATCACCAAAAAATATAGGATGTTTTGTTATAACTCTTTCGTACATGTCTTTTTAGTTTCTCTGTCTGTCTGTCAGTCCGTTTATCCATATCTAATTATTCGGGTGTAACTTTGTATCACAACAAAACTACATAGATTGATATACCTGGAAACCTATCTTGAAATCAAAGGATGCCCAGTATGCAAAATGTTCACAGTTGTTGAAAAGCAGGTTATAGCCTTTTTCTCCGAGCATTGACTGAGCTCTTTAGATAATTTAAGCCGAAAAATCATGCCGGAATGTACATTTAAAATTGTATCAATACATGCTACCTGCAATAATACAGAATAAAGTTACACACACAATATTAAATACTTGTTTGCCTTACTGTGTTTCATTACCAATTCCAACAGAAGATGAGCTAGTCTGAGTTGTAATTTTGGGAAGTTTGGGACTAAATATTGTACAAAGTGGGCATGTGACTCTTGTCATATGTACATTTACCAATACATTAACCTTACCATACATTATTTGGTGTTAAGAATTGTCATAACGTAACATTTAAACTCGTTTGATTGTATTCAAGTGAGCCGCTACGATAGCTGCAGAGTGCTTCACAATAAGCTGTAATTAAGAAGATTATGAGGAAGGAACAGGTTTGAATTATCCCGCCCTATTTGTTGGAGGCAAATCGCGTGACAATAAAAATCATGATGAGCAAATGCATTGATCAAAATATGTAATTTGTCAAAATCAGAATTTAAAATTTGAAAATTTAAGCCAAATATTAAAAAGAAATTTTTTTAAGGTACAAGATGATACGCATATTGCAGTGTTACCTTCTTGGACGTTTCATTTTGATTTTTTTGGCCTGTAACTGTACGAAACCCCCCAAAGCCATCATGCTGATACTATCATAGCTCAATGAGGTTATTTCTTAAACTGCAACATGTTTGGTCATCGGGTTTCCCCACATCACCAAACCTTGTTTCTGTATACTGTGCTGAACAATTTTGCTGATATGGTTTTAAATGGTTCTTAAGACATACTCCCCTGGATATTGGTATATCATCAGGTTTCTGCTGCATAATTTACTGCTGTCACCAAACAGCTATATGCAAGAACCAACATTTTGTACAAAGAAAATTGGTTGTGTCATGAACACAGATAGCAGAAGAGCCGGTTTATGTAGTTCTCTGCTAGGTAGCCAGATATGGAAATGATAGATCAGAGAGAGAGAGAGAGAGAGAGTGAGAGAGAGAGAGAGAGAGAGAGAGAGAGCGAGAGAGGAGAGAGAGGGAGAGAGAGAGAGAGAGAGAGAGTTCAGAAGGGTAAGTATAAAACCAATCACAGAAAAGCAAAGGAGGAAAGACAATAGGAAACAAAAGTTATTACCTGCAGGTGACATCAATCACGTCGAAAGAGGAACCTTGAATTACTGTCTCCAAGAAATCTTCTCTAATCCTGGCATTACATTTACTGCCCTGGCCAGCCATGCCACATTTGTGTATGATTTTTCCATCCCCTATTATTGTCAAAGTCATCAAGTAACCATTACCTATTCCTGTCGCTGCCCTTCTTTCCCCTCTTGAGATTACCTTAAAGGAAAGCAAAGTATGACGTTTAAAAACCCACTCTGCCCTTTTACCTTCTGTAGCAGGACTTTGAAACAGCCTGGGCTATGTTCTTTTTATTTTTTATCTGGAAAAGTTATAATAATTACTTCCATTGTGAAGGTAAGTGGTCCAGAAATAAGATTCCATCTTTGCCAACCAGACCTGCCGAGGCAGTTCTAAACGTACTTAATGCGATACAGAGAACAAATATAGTACTGAATATGGGGCACCAGAAGGATGTGATCACCGAGAATGAAGTTGTCTGGGTCGGGGGAGGTCAGCAACCAGTGGTGGTTATAGTACTGAGAGTTCATCTTCGGAGATCAGTGCAGTCCTGTCTCAAGAATAAAGCCTGTGCACTTCATCAAAGATCCACTGCCCCCCCCCCCCCGTCAAATGAAAAAAAAAAAAACAAACAAAAAAAACTGCTGTTCTATTTTTATAGTTTAGTAGGCTACATAATATCAAGATCATGACAATCACACGTGCTGCTGACTATTCAATATACACAAGCGTGGAGTGTGAGAACAAAGGTATGTATGTGGTGGTGTCACATGACGATTTGACATGAATATCAATAATATGTTCATAAAGCTATGTGCAGTCATAGTTTTTCGTTTAAAAAAAAGCTGGCTCAAATTCGAAATTCGTAATAAGTGACAACGAAAAGAAATCATGATAAGGATGCACATCTACACAATACACTAAACACATTGCTCATGCTTTTGATGAGAAACAGCATTTAGTTTCAGAGATCTTGTGCGAACTGACTTTTGACGGTTAAGCTAGTTCTGAAACACAAACCAATTACTATATGAAGAGCGCTCAGCAAGGCCCCATGAGGTAAAACTAAAAACTAAAACGAAAAATAATTGAATTAGACATAGCAAATTTTTCGGATATATAGACCATGTCCTATGCTAATGTGTTATTAAAGTTCAGTGACTTCGACCTATTTTTGTAAGGTCACCAGACCCATTAAGTTGGAAGAGGTGATTTTGTAATGGCAGGGCGTAGATTGGACATCAACAGTAAAGAGAATTGAGCATCCACATCAAAATTGCATATGAGTACATTGTATATAACCGTTTACTTGGTGACCTACTTATTGGGTTACCTTGACCCAATTGATTGTGTAACCTTGACCTATTTTCAAGGTAATAAGGCACTTAAAAAAGGACATTTAATTCCATATCTTGGTAAACAAAAAGACAAATGATGCCAAATGTATAAAAAATGTGTATTATGTGGAAGTTTGGTATTGCATTCCATGGATCACCTTGATGAATTTTTCAAGGTTATGGGGGATTACATTTCAGGAAATGATTTTTGGTGATGCTGGTCGGCAGAGCATTAGGCCCAAGGGTCTTTTGTTTGTTTGTGGTCCATGGATCAAATGACCCTCTGCCTAAACCATCCTAAGGTAGCCACAGGTCATGTCTTTTGTGTCAGTGTTTCCCGCTGACTGTGTTGTGTTAGCAGGGAACAGATTGGGTGACAATTACCTGAGACCTATCAGGTCGAAGATCAACAGTTTCTTGTGTTGTGGGTGTGAAATGACTGTGGCTCTCACCCAACACCAAGACAAGATTTTGATTCAGTCTTCTGGCAGTACAGGGTAATGCGTTCATGTCTTCTGGCAGCACAGTGTTAACACTTTAGTATCTTCTGGCGGCACAGTGTTAATGCATTCATATCTTCTGACAGCACAGTGTTAATGAGTTCATATGTTCTGGCAGCACAGGGTTAATGTCTTCAGATCTTGTGGCAGCACAGTGTTAATGTGTTTGTGTCTTCTGGCAGCACAGTGTTAATGCGTTCGTATCTCATGGCAGCACAGCTATAATGCATTGATGTCTTCCTGCAGCACAGTTTTAATAAGTTCATATCTTCTGGCAGCACAGGGTTAATGCGTCTATGTATTTTGGCAGCACAGTGTTAATGCGTTCATATCTTCTGGCGTCACAGTGTTAATGAGTTCATATCTTCCGCCTGCACAGGGTTAATGCATGATGTCTTCTGACAGCACAGTGTTAATGCGTTTATGTTTTCTGGCAACACAGTGTTAATGCATTTGTATATTCTGGAGGCACAGTGTTAATGCATTTGTATATTCTGGAGGCACAGTGTTAACGAGTTCATGTCTTCTCGCAGCACAGTTATAATATCTTCGTATCTTCTGGTGGCACAGTGTTAATACATTCATTTCTTATGGCAGCACATTATTAATGAGTCATATCTTCTGGCAGCGCAGGGTTAATGCATTGATATATTCTGGCAGCACAGTCTTAATGTGTTGATACCTTCTGGCAGCACGGTGTTAATACATTGATATCTTCTGGCAGCACAGTGTTGATATGTTCACATCTTCTGGCAGCACAGGCGTAATGCATTGATATCTTCAGGCAGCACAGTGTTAATGTGTTGATATCTTCTGGCAGCACAAGGTTAATGGGTTTATATCTTCTGGCAGCGCACCGTTAATGCATCCATAACTTCTTAAGCAGTTTGTCCATGCATGTTTGGTCAAGTGTCCAAAAATGTTAGATAAAATGTATTTAATGTCAGACAAAAAATACACCAAGAACTAAAAAAGTACAATAAACAGTACATTAAAGTAAGATATGATTGACAAGAAAATTGATTTTCATGTTGATAAAATGAGCAGATACTAAATGGAAAGTTCTTAAAAGAACATTCCTACCAAGAAAAGCTTAACCAATTCTTGAAATATATACTACATGTACATAAAACTTTATTATGCAATATCTATTCTTTCGAAATACCACTGCACTCTGTGTTTAAATTCAGATTGCATATTTAGCGCCTACATGCAGCTTGTTGTTTTATGCCTCCACTGATACCGAATGGGCGGTAAATAGAAAGTTGAATTTGCACTTGTGACATCTGTTTAGACACTTGCGACATCAGTTTAGACGCTTGTGACATCTGTCTAGACACTTGGGACATCAGTCTAGATACTTGTGACATCAATCTGGACAATTTTTCACCTGTCTGACAAACAGCAAAAATAAGACAGAATTTGTTGTGCCAATGATTTCCAAAAGGAACCCACATTTTGGAAAGAATGAGCTCACCATTTCAACAGACAAAACCTATTCAATGAGAAGTTGTATGGTGAGCATTTTATGGGCAATTGTTACACACATTACATGGCTGTTTCTCTTGGACAACAGCTGAACAAGAGACGAGCTTTAAAGTGATGGATCTGTACCAACAAAGTGACAACAACAAAATAACGGCAAGTAGATCAGTGAAGGCCCAAGCAGCCAGGACAGCAGGAGACTGTTGCCATGGCAACAAAGCCCAGGCCAAGTCACTCAGCAAAGTGCAACAGGGACACGCGTTCACCTGTTCACTACCAATAACTTAAGGACTAATTTCTATTTCTGGTTCATCCTGGTAGGGAATGAATCTGATACTACTTTCTCGGGTGTTGATGGTTGTACAGCCCGTAATCTTCCTGGACAAATTCTTTGTCTGAAGGTGCACATTAATCATAGTTTATGGCCACCACGATCATATGATAAACAATACATTAGCTTCATCTCTGAGTTGCCTCCTTCGTTAGGAGAGCTCTGCAGCAGCCCTTGGAGAACTGTACTGTCAAGACTAACCGCGCTGACTATGGAAACAAGGCACAGCTTTTGAACTAAAAATTCGAGCCTCATTTCTCACCGGTATATCGATCCTAATGAAATTTTAATGATGACTACACATGGAAAGGGAGAGTAAGGCTATTGGAATATATTCACACCAAGTTTCATGTGACAGGAATGTTCTCTTAATGATAAATTGCACAAATGCATTTAGTTATAAATAATCTTTTTTAAAAAATTTACATAGCGTTCACTTGCATTTTTGACCGTTCGATTTGTCAACAGCATTTGTGTAGGCACCAAGCTCCATGATTTGTTTAGTATCAGGTTGCAAGCTATTCCACAACCTGTCCCCTGATAACAGATGGACCCGTAAACATACTTTGCTGAATCCCAACAAAGAGCTTCAAGTCTCAGGGGACTACTAAAATTTTTGGACGTTTTCTTCGACAATGTTGTCAGGAAGATTGTTCTCACTGGGTTAAGGATTCTGTCAGGATAGTTATTCCCCTGGGCTTAGGGTATGTAAGGGTAATATCAGGATAGTTAATGCCCTGGTTTAGGGTATGTAAGGGTAATATCAGGGTAGTTATTCCCCTGGTTTAGGGTATGTAAGGGTAATATGAGGATAGTTATTCCCCTGGGATTAGGGTATGTAAGGGTACTTTCAGGATAGTTACTCCCCTGGTTTATGGTATGTAAGGGTAATATCAGGATAGTTATTGCCCTGGTTTAGGGTATGTAAGGGTAATATCAGGTTAGTTATTGCCCTGGGTTTAGGGTATGTAAGGATACCATTGTCAGAAAAGTTAGTCCGCTGGGTTTAGGGTATGTTAAGTTTCCTTCTACAAATTTCATGTAAGTGGTTATCTCAAATCTGTGAAATCTTCATGTAGGTCATGATGAAAACTTCCAAGAATTTTGAATATGGAAGACCAAAAATAGAAGGAACTTGTACATAAATGAGTTAATTATTTGGTTTAGAAGTACAACTTATTCATGGTAAATATATGTGACAAGCCAGGTGTTTGTATAAATTTTGATGCAAAAACTGCAAAGTTAATGGATGTATTTAACACTTACTTAGACATACAATCCAATGGAAAATAAATTTCTTTTTGCAACAATGTATGCATTGTATGAATACACATACAGGTAAAATTGCTAATTTTGACTCTTTCTGTCTTAGCTGTCAGTTTGATGCCACTAAGTTCGTGTCCATTAAGCAAGATTTGAATTTGCTGTTTTAACCTTTCAATGGAGGGAGCCAGTGGCATTGATTTCTAGTCCAACAAGCATAAGCCATTCTATATGAATTTCATTTGAAAGATTTTGTATGTTGAAATTATTTACTGTAAATTGCTTTAATTTTGCTGTACTCTTATTTCCGCTTATGGTTCAAAACCGTGAAAACGAAAGCACAGGGAAATAGAATTTTAACATTGCTTGAATAGGAATAATGTCGAAAACAGTGAAATCAAAACTACATTGAAATGTCAAAAGTACAAAAAACATGGAAATTTATACACATGAAAATAAAACAATTTACAATATGCACTGAAATAAAATGCACAGAGAATTAGAAAAGATATTGTGTCTGGTCATGTATTTCTAAAAGGGAGCAAGACGGAAAGCTGTCAGCATTATTATATGTGTTTACTCATCACAAAGTGTTTGTTTTTGTTCAGGGTATTCCGCCTGCCCAACGACAAGCCAGTGAAGCTAAAGAAGCATAAAATGATTGCACAAGCATTCAACAAGCGACGACAGATTGGGCAAGGACGTTTGTCTATCAGCTTCCACAGTACTCACGATGACCCTCTGGGTAAGATACAACACTGAGTCCATGAATTATGACACTTGTAGGTCTGGTAAAACAGAGTCCACCAATTATGACAATTTTGGGTCCAGTAAAATGGAGTCTTTTACTTTATGACAGCTATAGGTCCATTAAACTGAGTCCACTATTTTACAACCTTTGCCGGCCAAGTATAACATACACATGCAGCACACGATTTTATGACAGTTGTAGGTCCAGTAAAACTAAGTCCATTATTCTCTGACAGTTATAGGTCCATTTAAAGGGGTCTACTATTCTGTGACAATTATAGGTCAATTAAATGGAGTCCATTATTCTTTGAGAATTACAGGTCCATTCAATCTGAGCTCACTATTGTATCACAATTAAAGGTCCATTAAACTGAACTCACTATTACATCACAATTAAAGGTCCATTAAAGCTGAGCTCACTATTACATCACAATTAAAGGTCCATTAAAGCTGAGCTCACTATTATATCACAATTAAAGGTCCATTAAAACTGAGTTCACTATCATGTCACAATTATTGTAGGCCTATTAACACCTTCCTGACGATGTCCACATGTGTTTGGATACACACAATTATCTCTTGATGGCAGTGTCTGCATATATGCAGATTCACTTCTGATTCCCACAGCAACCAATAAAATGAATTTTTCCCATCATTAATAAGGTAAAACCTGTATTTTTATAAACAAAGTGGCCAAAATTACCCAGAAAAATATATTAGTAATAAAATTTTTAACATTTTTATGTATATTTTTATTTATTCGGTCAAATTAAATACCATTTTTGATAACATTTAGACAAATTCTATAAAAATATGGCTTCCATGGCAACAACATACCCTGGCAAAGTTTCAGTTTGTATGACAGATATGATTCTTGTTCAGTACTTCTAGGTACGCAGGATTCTGAAAATAAGAAACTGAACTATTAAATGTGAATCGTTGTTTTGAACATTACAGCAATAATACTATGGCAGCGGTGAGAAGGCATTGGAGAGGGTAGGGTTGTTATACAGAGAAGTGTCATTGGATATTTCAGCACTGATATGGTCCAAGTTTAAGTTTTCTTTTGGTATACCTGCTTTTGGCAGTCAAAATGTGACGGCATTATTTGTCTCAAAGTAAAGAAAAGACATGCAATACTCTGTGTACCTTAGGTTGAATTTGTTTTGGTTTTTGTGTGGAGTAAATATGAACTCAAAACTACAGTTGCTGTTTATTGTATCACAATAATTCTTTTTCTGTTGTAAAATAAATAAAATGCACTTGGCTGCAATTTTGTATTTGGTTTTTGAAATCACATTTTGTCTACAGGGATGAAGTTTGACCTGAACAGTGTCAGTTCCATGGAGATGTCCTCGGCATGGGCTGCGGCTATTCCTCGGATGGTGCTGCGCCGTGGTGGCATGATTCACCCAACTGCAGGCACGCTGCGTCGGTACTCAGACTCTGGTAAGTGTCCAGTAAGCAGGCCAATCATACTCTGACTCTGGTCAGTGTCCAGTAGACTGGCCAATCATACTCCAACTCTGGTAAGTGTCTGGTAGGGTGGCTAATCATACTCTGACTCTGGTCAGCGTCCAGTAGGCTGGCCAATGATACCCCGACTCTGGTCAGTGTCCAGTAGGCTGGCCAATCATACTCCGACTCTGGTCAGTGTCCAGTAGGCTGGCCAATCATACTCCGACTCTGGTCAGTGTCCAGTAGGCTGGCCAATCATACTCTCAGCTAAGCTCACACAAGTTAATCATTTGGCTACTTGACTACTGTGAAGGGCCTTAGATTCCAGTATTTGCTGAATTTCTGAAACAGTATAATGGATATTCAGTCTTGAAACATAAAATCATATTTTATATTCCTGATAGACATGATAGAACCATATTAATAATAAAATGATTAGTTGAATTATATTTTTTGAGGGGTGGGGGGTGGGTGGGTTGGGTGTGTGCAATGAGATTAATCAGGGAGTTCTGGATATGGTTTCTTATTCTTGAAATCAATGCACATACTGTCAGTTTTAAAATATATCCTATGGAATACGAGAGATCAAAATGTGACGATCCAGCATTATTTTAGAGTGTGAGACAACTGGAGGTGAAGGGTGGTTTCCTGTGTTGATGATTTAAAACAGGATGATTTCCATGGCAACCAATTACTTGTCATGACCAGATGGCATTATGCACATCCGAATGGCTATGACAGCAAGTTATTGTGACCAGATAGCATTACACTCATTCTGATTGTCATGACAACCACTTGTCATAACTAGATACTTACTAGCATTATACATGTCTGGGTTGCCATGGCAACCAGTTATCATGAGTATATATCCTTATGCATATCTGATGTTCATGACAACCACTTGTGAGGACTAGATATTTACTAACATTATACCTGTGTGGATTGTCATGGCAACAAGTTATCATGACTAGATAGCATTGTGCATATCCTAATTGCCATGGCAACCACTTGTCATGACCGGATGCTAGTACATGTATTATGCAGGTCCTGACATGACAACAATTATACAAACAGGAGCAACAGTGCCATAATCCTCTATATACTTCTGGCCGAAAAATATCCCACAATCCAATCTTTCTACATGTCATAGCAAATCCAATCACTGTCTATGTTTAAAAAGATTTTAATTTATATTATACTTTATATTTTCATATTTTCTTTCACACTTTCAGATGTTCAGGCCATCAAGTCTGTCAACAGAAGAATTTCCCAAGAGCTGGAGTCCAAGATCTCTGCTTTGAATGTCCCGACAGAAAAATCCACCAAAAGGACGCCTGGTACCAACCAACCAGCCATGGAAGGTCAGCCCACAAAAAAGAGAAAACGGAAAAAGAAGAAGCGAGGCAAAAACAAAGTTACCCCAGTCACGGCATTCACAGCTGCAGATGGTGGAGCCCAGGCTGGAGGGCCGCGTCGTCCAAGTGCTGTATCAGTGGACAGCAACGCTTCAGCACACAGTATTCATCTGTCTATGGAGAGACCTGGCAGTACAGACACTGGTTCAGACAGACGGGTGGGGCCAACAGGCAATCCTGGGCAGCACCCCCACTGAGCTGACCACCAATCTACCTCCCCAGTTCACAGCTGTCAATCATATGACATCATACTCAATGTTCACAGCCAGTTCATTCCTACCTGGGATGATTGAACTTACTGACTTAGACAATCCTGCACCTGAAATGCACCAGACTCCAAAGACAGTGCCCTCTAGTGGAAACAAATCAAACATTTATCATACTTACAGTAATCCCATTGCAACAGACTTAACAGATGAAATAGAGGATGTGGATGAAGTGATTGAGATTGGGGACCAGTCTGAATACTCTGTGGACAGTATCTGAGAGTATGGTGCTCTCTGGACAGTATCTGAGAGTACGGTGCTCTGTGGACAGTATCTGAGAGTATGGTGCTCTGTGGACAGTATCTGAGAGTATGATGCTCTGTGGACAGTATCTGAGAGTACGGTGCTCTGTGGACAGTATCTGAGAGTATGGTGCTCTGTGGACAGTATCTGAGAGTACGGTGCTCTGTGGACAGTATCTGATATTATGGCACTCTGGACACTGTGGATAGTATCTGAGAGTATGGTACTCTGGATAGTATCTGAGATTATGGCACTCTGGACACTGTGGACAGTATCTGAGAGTATGGTACTCTGTATATTTTACGTGACTTTTACATGAATTTTTGCCTACAAAAGTAGTTTGTTTTTATATGTTTTTCAATCAAATATAATGCTCACAGTATTTGGAATCTCAAAGAGAAAAGACTGGAACAGTTATGCATTTATTCAGCTGAGAAGCTTCAAATTATTTATTGGTGACTTCCCCGCTAGATACAGCATCTCAGCCCCCATGCCCAAGCAAAACAATGTTGCTTGTTTATTGTACATCTGTAACTATAATCATTAAAATATGGGTGTTCAGTTGACACACATTTAGCGTCTCTATTTTTGTTTAAAAAATGGCGAAGCAATGTTTTATTTCAATTCCATTTTAGTAACCACATGGATATTAATCTTTTATCATGGTAAAATTTGTCTCAGGTCGTTGACAGTACAGTTAAGCCCGTCTAAAACTTAACAGCCAAATCCATTTTATGTGTTGCAAAGTGTTGCACTGGGGTTTATAAAGGTTGCAAAAAGTTGACAAAGGGTTTCAGATAGTTGAAATAGTTGCAAACCATTTCAACATTTTAATAAGGTCATGAAAGTGTGTGAAATGGTTGTTAAGCATGAAAGAAATGTTTAAAAGGGTTTTACTGCAATAGGAGGAAATGGTTTTGAAATAGTTTGGAAAGTGTTAGAAATGGGTTTGAAAAAGGTTTGCCTTTCACCCAAAAGGTTGGAAAAAGGTTGCAAAAGATTGATGCATTTGGTGACTGTTAAGTTTGACGTGGGCCTAACTGTATGTGTGATATGCTGTGCTGGCTTATAATACAAGTGATATACAGTGTACATGGTGTAAGTGCTGTTTGGGGCAGTGGGAAATATGAAATTAGTATTTGAGAGAAGTTGACGTGATTTCCACTCCAGTAGGAGTAAGTAAAGGCTACTGGAAACATAAACACTCAACTCCAAAATAACTGCAATTGAACATTAAAAATTCAACAAAATGTTTATTTATTTAGATGTGTTAATTCTATGCATTGTATGTCAGAAAGCTCAATCTGTTTCATTTCTACAAAGAACAGAAAATACGGCGCCATTCATACTATGGAAATTTCCCAGGCTCCTGGGTGTTAGGAGGGTGTGACATGGCATTTGAGTTCCTCAACATAAACCAGGCCAGAACTTATTTATATTATCATAAGGTGCACACTTGGTACCCACAGTTTGTATCAGAGAATGCTGGATACAATCAATTGCTGTACAAGTGTGATATTTGGGGGATAGTTCAACAATGAAACCAACACTTGTAAAATTATGTACCGATGTGCAGTAGTGAAAAGTTGCATCAAAGGAACTTAACTTTCAGCTTATTAGAAGTTTTTGTGCAGCATTTATACTGGATTAAGAATTCCCATGTTCTATTAACCATGTCAAGGACCCGAAATCAAAATCAGGGTCTGGCCATACTAGCACCAATTGTCTTGTGTACCCAGGACTGATCCTATATTGTCTTGGGAGAAATGAGCAAATAAAACCTGGCAAGATCGAATGCCGTAAACCCGCTATTCCATTAGATTGCCAAATTGATGTCGACTGGTTTTGTGACTGATGTAACTTGTCAGGACTGAGCTAATGGACACACGCACGTGCTTTATATACTGGGCGTCAACATGTATGTGGCTAATATTGCATGTTGTGTAACGTCACTAATGTCAATGTTGGCAGCTATGTGTTGTTGAAATTGACGTGAATGCACGGCCAGATCTTGAAAAACTTTCTCTGAAACCACTCACCCAATTGCTTTGATATCACACAGGAGCACTCCTGGGGACTCTTTGTTCTTAAATTGTTCACCAGGGGGGACTTCAATTTGAAAAAAGAAAAATAATTTTTATGTGTTTTTGCAATTTTCAACTTCTTCACCAGAACCGTCTATCAGATTAAGCTGAAACTTTGTATGTTTCTTATGAAAAGGTAAAACAAAGTTGTTCACCAGGTGGCACTGCTGTGGATTCCTAATTTTTAATATTTTTTTCAATTTGGGTACATAACAGTAAATAGTCCTTTCATATTGATTACTGTGTAAGTCAATGGCCGTTTTAATGCTAATTCACATTTTGGACTTCTCTTAAGAAACTGTCTATCAGGTTCATTCCAAACTTTGTGACAATGTACCTTTTGTGGGTCTCTAACAAGTTCGTTCACATGGTCATGCTCCAGTGAATTTTGGATTTTTTTTATGTTTTTTTTTCTTGAAAATCTTTAAAAAAAATATTAATAGGAAATTTCAACATGGGAATTACTTGTAATGGTTATAACTTCAATAATTTTGGCAGATTTGTGTAAAACTTGGTAGGGATGTACCTTTGATATAAGTGTATACCTATTTTGTCCTGTCCCAAGTTCACAGAAGTACAAGTGTAATGAATCTCTAGGTCAGCTGAACATGGGCTGTTCACACAGTCCTCTTGTTTTGTGATGTAATAGAAATGCTCTCGCATCCTATCCATCAGTGTTCTACCTGTCTGGCCTTCATATTGTTTATGGCACACCTGGCAAGTTTAGAGGTATACTCACTTATGTTTGCATGTACATGCAGCAGGAGTTCGGTAAGAACGCCCTGTTTGTGTACTGGCGACAATGCCCAGAGTGTCCATCTTTGGGCAATATCTGCAATCATCCGTGTTGCAGGGTTGCTATCCGAGATACCAGGGACTCCTGGTATCTTTCTCTGTTGAGGAGGGTACCTCAGCCTTGATTTCAGTAGTTTGTCTTTGAGATTTTTTTTGGCTGATCTAAACCCCATCACTACTACTTGTTTGTTCTTCAGTACAGATGCATTCCTGGAGGGTTGGATGCTACCCTAGTTTCTCTGAATGATCTCTCTCAGATGGGACAATGCAGGATTGTAGTTTATTAAGAAACAACTTGTTTGTTTCTTCATCTAGGCTGATTGAATGAATTCTGTCCAACAATGTCTGTCTATCAAGAAGACAGACTTTGTACAGTGTTTCTTGTAGGATAGTGTGTGTGTGTGTGGGGGGGGGTATCTCCGTACTCTGTAGAAGTTGAGGATATTTGTGGCATTGGTTTCAAAGTCCTCTGTATGGGAAATTCTCTTTACCCATCACTATTAACTGTAAGGTCCCAATGTTTCGGGTGGGCTGACCTGAAGTGTAGGTACATGTATGTGTGTGTATCTGTGGCTTTCCTGTGTAGGAAGGTATATGCCTTCCTATCAGTTCCTACATTGACTATAGTGTCCAGGTATGTGATCTCTGTTGGAGAACTTTCCACCGAGAATGTAATGGTTGGATAACACATATTGAGGTGTGATGTGAAAGCGTGGAGGTCTTGGACCAGTAACCGTTCTAGGTCAGGTCAACTGATCCACAACTTTTAATCGAGTACTGAATACTGTTGCTGTGTCTATTGGATGTTAATATCACAGGAGCAGAGCATCCCAAACTAAGTCCCATCAGAATTTTGGATTGGAAAATACTTATCAAGAGGTTTAGAAAGGCACTGCTACTCTATAAATATCTTAAATCATTTGATAGCTTTGTGTATTTTCGGAGACATATTTGGCACGGATTGGTCAATCATAGAGGTAAGGTACAAAAATGCACCTGTAAAAAAAAAAAGCTAAGCACATGACCCCCTCCCCCTCCCCCATTTTATTGGTTTTGACTTGGTGCTATTGGTATAAACTTGAAGCAGAATGCAAAGGAAGTTGTGGTTTAATTTATGTTTCAAATAGGAGAAATAAGCCAGCGAATGCTATTTTAACATGAAAGTGCAATAGGCCTAGGTTAGTGGTCCAAGACCTGGAGTTGACTTGCACCATATGTCCAGATGCAAAAAATGTCATTAGTGTAACCCCACCACACCATAAGGTGTAATGGGGATTTCAGGAGCTTACTTTCTTCTAGATCTGACATGGATATGTTGACGAAAGAAGGAACTACATGCGTACCCCGGAAAAATTGTCTCAGAGGATGACACAACATTGAAAAGCAGCTATCTGGTGAATTAATGTGTCGTATTTGGCATACATAAACACGACTGATGCATGAACATGATTGGTATGCATGAATGGATGATTGGTACACATAAACACATGATTGGCATGCATAAATATATGATTGATACACATATACACATGATTGGCATGCATAAACACGATTGGTATGCATGAATAGATGATTGGTCCACATAAACACATGATTGGTATGCATAAATGTCTGATTGATACACATAAACACATGGTTGGTATGCATGAGTAGATGATTGGTACACATAAACACGATTGGTATGCCTGAATATATGATTCATACACATAAAGACATGATTGGCATGTTCATGTTTCTGAACTTACAAATAGGTCAATACCCAAAGCAAGCTTCTTGTGGAAAAAAATATTACCACCGGGATGAGATCAAAGTCTTAATTTGTGCATGGTCAAATATGTTGTAACTCATCCCATTCTATGGTGACAGGCCTTGATCAGTGGTTGTGGCACTGCCTGGCAAGTCATGCTGCAGCTGCCCTTTCGGAACAGCTGCACCATGACTACCATTTATGTTTCTGTGTAGGCTTGACCTACATTTTGTGATCATTCTTTTTCCTAAACTTGTTAAAAATAAAAGTATGACATTTTAATTTTCAGATTGCTGATCTGGATAGAAAAAATAATAAAATTAAACTTTACCAGTTTTATTCTCTCCTGAATGGCAATTCTTGGGACCTTTTGAAAATTTGTTGGCACACAGTAATGATTAATTGGTTAATTGAACGAGCCTTACTTGTAAGGTGAAGTTTGATTGAGATTCTACTGATCTAAAAGTAGAACTTAGGGATCATGTTAGATAACATAGGAGTCCCCATTCTTCAGTCTTGAACATGGCATTTGGACACACCCAAAATAATGGTGGGATTTGCAATGTGAGGTCACGCTGACTGGTACTCTGCACCTCTACCAAATCTCCTTGTTAACCCTTGGTACAACAAAGTTATGTGGTCGCAATTAGCTACTGGCTACATTCTCGATCTTGATCTCAGACAGTTTGCATCTCAGTCCTTTGTTGAGAATAGCTGCCAGATCACACCACAGTGTTCTTCCATGTCAAAGAAGCTCTGCACTGATTCTACTTCGGCAGTTTTGTTGCCTTCTGATGCTGATAGTCATGCTGTTGTTATTTTAATCTTTCCCAACTTCTCCTGCACATCACATGCACTCTCATTGTCTGAGTATTCCTCGCCATCGCTGTCATTACTGCTCACCATCTCATCGTTGCCATCTTGTATCTCCCCCCCCCCTCCAATTCCAAGATCTTGTGGCGGCCGTGATCATGTTGATTTACACATGTACGTAGCTGGTCATATTGGCTGCAGAGGCTGACACTCATCGCAAGGGATTTTCCTCTTGGCTTCTTGGATTGTGTGTCTGCAGCCTGGGTTATCATGGCACTGTTAATATGCTCCAGCATAGCAGCAGACATGGGCCCAGGAGTGGGCCCTTCTTTTGAGGTGTGCGTTGAAGTGAATTGGCTCAGGTTTGTTTTGAAGGGTTGCAACACATTTCCTTACACAACTTGTGCTTGGCAGAGCATCTGCAATATTTGCAAACTGTTGTTACTATTTATTGGTGAAGCAGTTCCTATCGACGCACCAGGAACAGAGTCAGAGGCTTGACCTTGCTTTTGACCACCCATCTTGTTTGCTACCGTGACATTCCATGTCAGTGCAGCAGGCATGTCATTCACTCACTTATGAGCAATAATTCACTTTTTTTCTGAAAATGTGTGAAAACAAAGTTTTTATCTCAATCCAAGAATTCAGAATTTGCCATTATCTTGAAAAATTTTAGTTGTTGGGGGTCAGACCTTGTGCAAATTCACTTATTTTTAAATTTCTGAGTGACATGCCTGGTGTAGTGTTAAGAGCCCTGTCTGAAGACCCTTCGCCAGTTTGCACTGCACCAGTTACCAGCCTCGAGCCAGATTCCTGCTGACTATCCATGTCAGATATTGTCAAAAAATTTTCTCGGGAAGAAAAACAAAGTAATTTGCCCAGCCTCTCATGAACGCTGCTGTTGCAGTATGCTAATGAAAGCCAGAGGCCTTCAGCAAAAAAGTGTGCTATCTAGGACAAATGAAAAAAAAAACTGTTTCTTTCTAAAAGGTTCTTTAACACAGTTCTTGGTCCCAAAACTTCCAGACCATTAAACTATTCAAATTCTGCGCATTTGAAACCTCTGAAAAATTGAAGTCTTTGAAACCACGTCTAGATCCGTTGATGGGAAACTATGTACTGAAGTATGGGGACTCCAATGTTATCTCATGGGGTCCGTAAGAGCTGTTTTTAGTGAGGCAGAATGAGAACTGGTTTGCCTTGTTTAACAAAAGACAAATTTGAATATAATCCTATATTTACATAAGGAGGTGGAAAATCACATGTTTAGCTGACTTCACTGTCAGGAAGGTGAGCAGGGCCTTACAACTATGAACAGACTGTGGGTGTCTGACAAAAAGTTTCAGTCTCACAAATCTCAATGTTCCCACCTTTGTAACCTGGGGCAGATGTGATTAATGCCATCATCCACTGATGACACTTTTGAAGCAATATGAGGGTGTTGCCTCTAGAGGGGAGCACTTGAAAGACCCTGTAAATGTTCTAAATAATTACTCCAATGATGGATCTGTGAATAGGTAAAAAGGTAATAGTGCTAAAATCATAATGAACAATTTATTTAAACATTGAATTTTAATTAAGTTTTTATGGAGTGATTTTGATAATGTTTGACGTGGCCTGCCTGAGCAAGCTAAGTCCACAGCATATAGGCCCATGGCCTTGTTATGGAATGATTTTGATAATGTTTGATGTGGCATGGCTGACCAAGCTAAGGCCACAGCATATAGGCCCATGGCCTTGTTGTGGAATGATTTTGTGAAGGTTTGATGTGGCATGGCTGACCAAGCTAAGGCCACAGCATATAGGCCCATGGCCTTGTTGTGGAATGATTTTGTGAAGGTTTGATGTGGCATGGCTGACCAAGCTAAGGCCACAGCATATAGGCTCATGGCCTTGTTATGGAATGATTTTGCTAAGGTTTGATGTGGCATGGCTGACCAAGCTAAGGCCACAGCATATAGGCTCATGGCCTTGTTATGGAATGATTTTGTTATGGTTTAACGTGGCATGGCTGACCAAGCTAAGGCTACAGCATATAGGCCCATGGCCTTGTTATGGAATGATTTTGATAAGGTTTGATGTGGCATGGCTGACCAAGCTAAGGCCACAGCATATAGGCCCATGGCCTTGTTATAGACTGATTTTAATAATGTTCAATGTGGCACGGCTGATCGAGGCCACGGCGTACGCATTTTGAGGTCAAACTCTGAAATATGCAGACCAATCATCTAACTGGTACAATTTCTGACCTTCAAGTGGTAAATTTTGTTCTCATTTCAAAGCACCACAAGCTTGAGTGCAAATTCTGTCTTCTTAAAGCAGTTTAACTGCCTAGTAAACTAAAGCTGAGTTGTACATTACAATGGTTGGCAGCAAACAGAGCATGTAGTTTTCTGTGCCAATCACAGCTTTGGTCATCTGAAGTAAGCTGGCACTGACTTGGTGGACGGTAATAAGGTCTGGTCACACAGACCAAACAAGACCAGTCTTAACTCCTTGAGTCCCAAGCATGACTAAAGCCAATCTACTCAAGTCAAACTAATCTGAAATATTATAAGAATCTCAGATTAGTATTCCTTGTAAAAAGACCTTTCATTCAAGTACCAGCATGCCTATAGTTCCAGAAAGAATAACCCAGGTCAACAGCTTTTCTCAGCATGGATTGTGCCCAAGCACACCAAAAAAAAAAAAAAAAAAAAAATGACTTGTTCCAAAATTTGTCACTTTAAGAGTTAACTTTGTTGGCAGACCTCTTGGTTGTGATGTTATCCTATACAGACGTCATGTGATAATAGAGGATGCTTGGGGAGGTATACTGCATGTTACGCTACATATACTTCCTGTTGAACTGAAAGACACCTGGCGTCACTTCTGCCAATCAGTAAAGTTGGATGTGTTATCCCACTTGTGGCTCTACTTGTCAGCAGCTAGTTACCAAGCCTGAGTTTCCAGTGGTGTGGTCTGCAACACACGTCTTCTATTATTTCCTTTGGGCTTTCATTGTGAGACGGGCCTTGCCTGTGCACCAGTGACTAAGGTGTGACCCACTTGCGTCATTGATAATGTAGTCACATCTACCCCATTGTCAAGGATTGGAACTTATCAGCCACCTGGTGGCCGTGACACTGATCAGTGCCTTTGAAATGAAATTTGGAAGTTCGTTTATACATTCATTGTATTTTCTCATATTCATGATTTTCAAAGAGCTACATACCAAAGATGACACCTTGTCATTCTTGATATTTTTAATATTGCATTTTATTATGTAAGGTTTTTATAATTAGGTGAACAGAAGAGCAGCAATTGGTTGATGCGCTTTTTAAACTCTAAGTTAGTTATCAATTACACCTCCTGGGAATTCTGCATGCAGCCACCAGGGGGCGTGATTGAACCTTTGTGTTGACAGGTTGTGCAGTAGGCCTGGAGTTTTGTTGCTGGAAGCATCTCACTGTGGTGCGTTTACTTTGCATGTCGCCAGTAGTTATTGAATGCTATATTTGACACGTCATTGCTTTGTCTACCCACTAAAATAAGCTTGTATCAGTACACAAATAACGCAGGGAAAGCCATGGGATCGGCAAGGATATCAGTCTTCTGATATCAATAATACACTTGGCTTCACTTCATGTATTATTGATCTCCTCTGGCTGATAACCTTCCCAAGCACATGGGCTCCCTGACATTATTTAGGTAATAAATCTGTTCATTTCTTGTCCATTGGATCATGACAAACACACGTGAAATAAATCAACTTTTTCCAAAAATTGAACGTAAAAAAAGCCACCATTGGTTGATTGATGTGTGTAATATCTAGTGAGGGCCGATTTTTTTTCTGAAAAAGAAGCCAGAATTGTTTTTTTTTCAGTAACTGTGGATGTTTTACATTCCTAGAAATGCCCTGCCCCGACGCACAAAGTGCACAACAAGCAGCCAGGCCTATCGTGTCATGTCAAGGAATGCTTTTTATTGTAGGCCTGATGTTTTCGTGTTGCATGTTGAAGTTAGGACAAAAAACTAAGAATAATATTTACTTCAAACTGTATTGTACATGAAAAAGTATTTTTAAATTTGATTACAAAGCATACAAATGACATGTTTACCATTTGGGCTGTTTGCATGAGCCAGACACGCTCTATTGAAGGGCACTTGCAAAATTTTGATTTCATGTGCTGAAACTTGCTTATAGAGGTATCATTGCCTCTTAGCTTAAAGTTTTACTCTCTATAGTGGAAATGAAATTCTCTGTGACAATATGTACGTATTCCATTTTTGGAAAAGTTTTATTGCTCCATTGACCTGATCGATGTTGGTGGACTTTCATATGTGCAATCCCATTCTCAGTCACCTCGGAATACTATCATTATGCAGGATGAAATAAAATGAATTGAACTTTGTGGTATCTGTTAAGGCATTGATGCATACCAACCTCTCTTGAACCATTCATTTGAGAATGTGAATTTGGTGCAGTGGACACGTGCATTTCCCATTCTCAGGTGGCTGGTTGGTGCTAAAAGGGTTTGGTAACTTTGATATAACTAGCCTGATCAAGAACCTACTTGTTACAAAGAGCCAATGGAACTCTTATTGACTTGTTTCTAACAAGTAGGCCATAATCCTAGTGTCCAAGCAATATATGACAATACAAACACACCAACAAGCAATTTCAATTTCCGGGAAGTTGGAAGTGATGAGCTTGAAAACAAATTATCACAAATTAATCCTAATAAGTCCACTGGCTACCCCTACATCCCTCCAAAGTTGGTAAAACTTTCATCAAGTGTCTTAGTTTCTCCTCTTACTAGTATTATAAAGAAAGGCCTCATCACTTCCATCTTCCCCCCAGATATGAAAATGGCAGAGGTTACACCAGCTTACAAAAAGAAAGATCACCTTATTAAGGGTAACTATAAGCCTATCAGTAGTCTCACTTGTTTCTCTAAAATATGTGAGAGTGTCATTCGTGAGCAGCTTAGTACATTCATGGAATCGTCTTCCACCCGTTTGCATTAGCCTTTAGAAAAGGTTATAGCTGCAACCACCTACTTATGAAAATCACGTAGGCCTGGAGAAGAAAACCTGATAATGACAAATATGTTGGTGCAATACTCATGGACTTGTCGAGAGCCTTTGACTACTTACCCCAAGCACTTGCTTTAGCTAAGCTTAAAGCATACAGTTTCCAGCACATTGCTCTTCAGCTAATGAGCAGCTACCTTACTGATAGATATCAGAGAGTCAAAATAGCTGATAGATGTAGTGACGCTGAAAATCCTTAAATGTGTCTATTTTAGGACCACCTTTATTCAACATCTTTATTAATGACTTGTATTTCATGACAAAGGGTTGTCATCTGTACAACTATGCAGATGACAACACTTTATTCTTCAGTCGTCATGACACTGAAAGTCCCCATCTCACTCTTGAGCATAAATCTGAGGAGTCCATAAAATGGTTTACACAAAATTAAATGCTTGCGAATCCTGATTAGTGTCAGGGTATTGTCCTTTGCCCCTCCAGGAGAGAATCCTGCAACATCAATTTTGGGATTGGAGGTGAGGTTTTCAAGTCAGAAGATCATGTAAGACTGCTCGGTGTAGAAATTGACAAGCGCAAATTTGATATACATATTACCTCCCTCTGTAGAAACGCAACCAGACAAATAAATGTTCTCATACGCATCACCTCATATTTTGACGACTCCTTCACTTTTTATATTTTAAGGAGTTTTATTCATTTAAATTTTAATTATTGTCCTTTAGTCTGGCACTTTTGTGGTGCTGCTCTCACCAAAAAGTTGGAAAACTTACAGGAACGAGGTCTTTGTTTTGTTTTTAATGACCTTTCTATTGACTACTGCACCCTTTTCAAAGGACAGGACTGCAAACTTTATAGAGCGACTACACTCCCTGGCCACAGAAGTGTATAAGGCCTTGGGCAGCCACGGTCCAGACTACTCAAAATATGTTCTTAAACTTCAGTCTAACAAGAATTCCCGTTCATCTACATATTTGGATCTTCCTGATTTCAATAAGGTCACTTTTGGAAAAAAAATCTCTGAGATATCTTGGCTTCAAAATTTGGAACAGAATCCCTAACGATATAAAAATGCTGTCAGTCTTTCAGAATTAAAAAAAAAAAAAAAAAAACTGATATTAACTTAGAAGTTTGAAATTACACCTGTAATTGTTCTGCCTGTTAATAGTTTCACTACAATCTATATATCTGGATGGCTGGAAACTACCTACTGTGAATAATTTTAGTGCTTACTCTGTGATAATATATTTTATATACCATCTCTTTTATTTCATGTGTACATTAATTTTAGCTTGGGCTAATTTTTTATTAGCTTCTGGCTAATGTTCTGTAATTTTCAATGTACCGACTTGAAATAAAAATTTGTATCTTGTAACTTGTATGCCGTGATTATACTTTCAAACACTGGCCCATATTATAACAATACTTACACTAATGTGACAATATTTTTGTAAATGTTCAGATATATAAGTTTTACAGACAAAATAAATTCACCATGTACGAATGGATTCACGCAGGCAACAGTAGGCAATACATATATAGAAATTCCGGCATGAACGTGGGCTTGAAATGTCCCAGTTGTAGCAAAATGGGACAGTGTAAGGGCAAGGTATGGCATTACATACAGAACACACATTAATGATATCCATATAAAATTTGATAATGGCTGTGCACCTTTTGTGTATCCCCGTGACCGTTTGCAGCTCCAGTTAACAGCCACCATGCATGACATATGCCCGACTATCACAGACAAGCTGCACAGACTTGTCATGAATGTGTGAAATATGAAAAATATATTATTTAGTATTATTTCAGGATGAAAAAATTGTAAGCCCAAATCTTTTACACGGCTACCAAAATTTGAAGGAATACTGTAGAACTGCAGACACAGAAGTATATTTCCAAAAGATATGCAAATTCCACTCAATATAATCAAAGCTGCTTGCTTCATGCTAATTCTGTGTACTGCAAATACCAGCACAATGGCGACAAACCGATCGATTGTCATAACACTTAAAACTAAAGTGGAACCTGAGTATGATAAGGCACTTAATACCCCTAGGGCATCATTCCATATATTCGACAACCATTGCCCTCTATACATGAAAAAATGATCTCTGAAAAAAATGTCAGCTGATGCGATAATTGTCAAATAAAATGCAATAAAGCCATCAAACACAGCAAGCATGATTTTAAACAACACATTGATTTTGAAGTTAAATTTATTACTCTTGCATATTATTACAGTCCCATTACAAATTGCGCACCAAACCAAGGTGATCCAAATGCAAGCTCTTAGAGCCAACAAAGGAATAATTCGTTGACATGTAGACCACTTGATTGGTGCAGTGCATTGTACCTGTGGCACTGAAAGACAACAAACAGAGTAAGAATCACTTATAATATATTTGATATCTGAAAAATGATCAAAAATCCCGATGTCAAAATATGTTATCCTGTTTCCCGATAGTACAAGTTTCTTCAGATTAGACAAACCTAAGATCACACTATGCCGAAAGTGCTTAATATCATTTCCTGATAAATCGAGGAAAGAAACTTTCGTTAGCCCTAAAAGTGCACCATAAGTCAGTTCTTTTAAGGCTAAGTTATCCAACTTTAAAGTATGCAGGGAATACAGTTTTGCAAATATTCCACTTTGAATTGTAGCTATCAAGTTTCCCGTTAAAACCAGTCTGAATAGTTTAGAGAGATTATTGAACATTTTCCCTCTTATCATTTTAATACGATTCCAGCTTATATCAAGATTATGTACTCCTGGTATACTTTCAAATGCATTCATTTTCAATGTTTTTATTGAATTACAACATAAATCAAAACTAACAATATGTTGATAAACTATCATTCTCTGCTTTGGCCATATAGTAATGTTGCTGCCTTGAAGCACCAGAGCTTTCAGTGTGGCAGGAAATAATGTAAAGTACTCAGTTCCAGACACATTGATACATGATATAGCATTGCCTTCACACGTGCAACCATTGTGACAAGGCTGTAGGTCACAGAGAGCCTCATCATCCCTCGTACCACTGCAGTGGACCTCTCCATCACAAACTTTGAATTTATGAAGACATGTTTTGGTACCTTTGCACAGAAAGTGTGCTGGACACGTATACCAGGAGCAATCATTTTCATCCTGCCCCTTGGGACAATCCCATTCTTTATTGCATACGTCTGTTAAGGGTACACAATATCCATTTGGGCATTTAAACATTTGGGAGCACTGATATAGCGTACAGCCATCCAAGTGGTGCCCATTTGAACAGTACTTGAGCATACCAAAACTGTCGCGGTCATATAGGCAAGACATGTGTACATGATAACATTGATAGTAAGGTTCATCTCTGCATGGTAACCAAGCAGGTAAAGTGCAAGTATCGGCATATAATTTACCAAGCGTAAACGTATGCCTATGTGTATTAGTTTTTTCCACAGAATATGATACCATCTGTGAGTAACTGTCACTGTGCTTATTTTCATATTCGCAATTTATTTCATCACTTTCATCCTGTGGATTTCTACAATTCATTTCACCATCACAAACCTGTGAGTACGAGATGCATCCTCCCATGGCGCATTGGAAACGAAGCATAAGACATTCACATATGTCTTCAGAACACTTCATCTGGCAATAACTTGCACCAGGGTCTGAACCATTTATAAAATGACATAAACCTTCACATTTCTCTTCATCACCTGTCGATTTAATTGCAGTCATGCAATCTATGTATCCATCACATACTCTGTGTATCAATATACATTCCCCATGTGGGCATTGATATTGCCCACTGTCACATTTTGCAGAATTTATGTGAATTGAGCTACGAGAACAAAGAGCAGCTTTTGCTGGTAAAAAAGTGTCGTTGGCTCCATACTCGTTACCACAATGTAAACGAAAAGGCACCATGTACTTGTTTTCACCCCTTTTTGAGATGTATTGTAGATAAGTGGCATATGTCCAATGATCTACCATGATAAAAGTTGGGTGAATCGTAACATAATGATCGCCACTGGACATGGAAACCCATATACGGTAGCGAAGATCAAACAAACTCCAAGCGGATATCAATGCATAAAGAGTATGAATAAAGCTTTTCCTTTTAAATCTGATCCATGCTAACAATGGTGACAGTATATTTGGGGTTAGACGGAAGTCGATGTCCCACAGTTTTATAGGTTCGGGAATATAGCTGTCTTCAAATTTTAGGATAAGACATGAAAATTCATGTAGATCCATTAAAAGACTTTCCTTCCTTTCACAGTACATCTTTGCCTCTGATCCTTGCATATTGTGGCCCGGATTTGTATGAGAAAGCAGTGTCACACAGTAAGCGTCTAACAACACCCATGACCCAGTACAGTCCACTTTACGGAATCTTATTGCATGGTTGTGAATAGTCATCAAACGCGCCCTAGGTTTCTCACAAATATAGGCGATATTGCTAAACCTCAAGTGACAAGGAATCATTATCCAATTGGAGCCTGCATATTCTGTTAATGGCACCATGGCACCACAGTCGTGTGGTCTTGAAGATCGCCCTATTGCCTTCAACAGCTTATCTGCTGTTTTCTTGGTGGTGTAGCGACCACTTGCATCATCCCACGTGAATATAGATAATGTCTGATTTGTTCTGGTGATCTCGTCTGTCAGCCATTCTGGTGAAATTACTGTCTCATTTGTTATCCACCGTATTGTGCCTTTCTTATAAAAAGATTAATTTCCATTAAACCAAACATATAGAGGAACAGGAAGTCAATTTGAAAATCTGTTGCCTATGGGACAAAAGGAGATTTGTAAGTAATCTTCTGGCAATATTATTCACACTAACAATGCAACTGAATAAAACGTTACTGAAGTAAAGAAATACAAAAATTTTATATTATGGTCGAATTTAAAATAATTCTAAAATAATCACTGGGCACTGCAGGGTGTTCTACCTTTCCTGATCATGTCATATAGCCTACTATCTACGTTACTTTTAAATGTTTATGTTGTTTAAAATTACCTTTTTCGTTTATTTTTCATCATTTTATAATTTTATTGAAAGTGTGACTGGTTGACTTGTCGAGATTTAAAATTTTTGCTTTATGTGAGAAAGGTAGCATACAAAAAGTATTAGTGCAACTGTAAGTGTATATGCACTTTAGGTTGATAAATTACGAGGGTTGTCTTTACCCAAACTGATGGTTCTCATGTAACCACCATTTTGCAAAACAAATCCGTCATCAGGAAAGTAAGCATATATTATCATTTCCTTTTATCACAGGTCTCGTATTTATCAATTAAAATCACTAGGATATATTGGGATCTTAAGTCTAATTGTGCTTGCATGGTATCTGAAGGTATGGAACTTAAAATGGAATGGCGTATCACTAAAAATAGTTGTAATCGTGTGAGTCAGGTTAAAAGAACTAGAAAGTAAAAAGGCATAGATAAAGGTTTGAATGACATCCATTGTAGACAAATATATATAATTTGTTGTCTGAACATGTATTGGTGAGATGAGAATACAGAAGTGTAATTCTACCACGTGTATTGATGGACAATATAGAAATATGATGCAAACACGTCTGTTTATTTCTGTGGAAAATATTGAAGTATAATCCTGTCACCTGCATTGATAGCAGGACAAGAATAACTTATAATGCTAACACATGTACTCATGAGTGACCTACAATAATTGCATAAGAATGTAATGCTAATAAATCATTTGTTTCACCCTGGTCCATTATTTTGTACAGTTCAAATTTCCGTTCCATATCAGATTGCACCATTATGTTTTTATATTTTCCATGAACCTAATAGGTTATATATATGTTCCCTGATCACAGTCACAGCCCTTTTAAGCTGTCCAGCATAAATTTCATTATCAACTTTTACTACACCATTTTACACAATTTGCCTGCACACACAAAGCTATTTTGAAACACTCTACAGAGATTTTTTGTAAATAGCTTCTCTGAATCATCATAGCTAACTGTATGGCCCCTCTAAGGCCCAATCAACTCTGCCTATCAAACATAAAAAAAAATCAATTCAGTATTAGCAGCACTCATGTGACTTGCAGATTTTAAAGATGTTCAGCCTTGTGATTGGTATAGTACTCCTGTTGTTTTTTGGAAATCAAGAGAATAATCATGCTTGGAGGTTCCCAGGATAATGGGGTACTCCAGGCCATCAGTGAAAAATTGGTGGGACCATTTCAAGGAAACCAGAAGATGCAAGAGGAGGGCTGGATCTAGGCGACCAAGACTGTCACATAGGAGGGGTGACCTCTACTTGACCCAGTATGTGAAGAGGCACAAGTTTCTTTCCACTGAAAGGTATCATCAGCAGTAGCTCCAGGTATGAAACATCAGGGCATCGCCGTCTACCATTAACAACAGGCTAAAGTTGGCCAAAATGAGGGCATACTGCTCTGCTATTCGCATCCCTCTCACTCATGCATATGAGACACGACGGGTAAAGTGGTTTGAGGAATATACAGCGTGGACCACAAATTAATGGAACAGCGTGACATGGTCAGATCAATCCCTATTCTGCTTGGATTTCCACGATGGAAAAAGTAAGGGTTCGAGGAATGCCCTCTGAGAGGCTCGTAGTAGGATGTATGGGGGAACATGGCCACTACAGAGGAAACCGTGTCATGAAGGGGGGGGGGGGGGGGGTAAGTACAGCAAGAGGGAAGCAGCTCTCATTTGGGTGAATAGGACAATTACAAGCCAGTGCTACCCACAGTTGACAAATGGATCCAACAATATCCAGGGCTACTGTTTCAACAAAATAACGTAAGCCCAAACGCTGCTGGAGTCACCACGCAGTATCCACCACAACAAAATATCCCTTTGCTGCTATGGGCAGCATGTTTTCCTGACCTGTCCCCCATTGAGTATTTGTGGGATGTGCTTGGCTGTCCAATCAGGAGTGGGTATGAAGACCCCACAGCCACACTGCATCCTCTGGCACAGACGCTCACAGACCAGTGGAATCAAATTTTTGAGGCTCAGATCACCAAATTTACAAGCACCATGGCAAGGCAGACACAAGCATGCTTGCAGAAGCATTGTGGTCATACCCACTGTTGATGCATGCAGCCTCCCAACAAAAACAACGAAATATATTTTTTAAGGACCACTATATCCTCCAAAAACTGATTTGAAAGACAATAGTAGAATAAAGTAAACCAGTTACCCACACACATTCTCATTACACGTGCATAATGGTGAACAATTGGGTGGCATCTTTTTTCCACAGAAGTATATTATAGGAATGACAGTTAATTCACAGATGACATCCCAAATGAAGAAATTATCTAATCCCAGGTCTTGCATGTATTGCACGTATAATTTAATTCATTTGCTATTATATATATATATGCATGTATATGTATATATGTATGTATGTATGTATATATGTATGTATGTGTGTGTGTGTGTTGCACCCACCAAATTTTCTTCTGAAGCAGAACCAACTATGTACCCAAATTATACACATGCAAACGTAGCCATAAACAAAACACAAAGACAGGAACTGTTGCATATACACTTCTATTCATTGGGTACTTCCAAATAAAGTCACAATTGAATGAACAAATAGCACAGCTTTCTGGTAGGGTTGTCTTTCTTGATCTCTATATGGGTGCCCCTTGGTTTGCCATCAATCACTCTGGGCTGGAACTCAAAATGAAAGCGCAGTTTCAGGGAAGGGAAAAGTTATCTATAGACTGAGTGGTTTATTTTAAGATAAATATATCCACATACATCTTGCCAAACAGAATTTATACATTTTATTCTGACGTCTAACATTTGACAAACTAAAACGCATTAAGTTTAGGTATTAACAGTAAATGGACACACCAACGCAAAAAATACATATATATGTACAGCATAGCACACATAATTTATGCGTCCATAAGACTGAGACAAATATTCATTTCTTTGGCCGATTACCGACTTGAATGAAGCTTGCCTGGAACTGCAACAATGTGGCGGTTTACAGACCTACCACTTAATATAAAGAAGTACATATAACATGGAGCACTACTGGCCACTACATTCACATAAATGACTGAATTTGGAACCACTTGTCCACAGGACTTCAAATTTGATGTTTATGTGCCAACAACTTTGCAACTATTTGCAAGGTTCAGCCACTCATGTGAAATTGCCAAAGATTTCATTTCTGGCCCTCTATTTCTTACAGACAGGGTGATTACTTTCACCTGCTTTTGTTATGAATGTGGGTATGCCTGTTTGTTTTTATTTTAGAGGTCACTGTACTCATTGAGTGTGTACCAGGTCACAGAGTTAGCCTGCTTTGTTGAGGTGACTCTCAGGCAGCTTGTAAACAAAGTGCTGACCTACATCGATATGACTCATTTTATTGTACTCTCGGCACACTTTTTGGAGGTGATATAGAAAGATCAGAGACTGGTCTCACTTAATGCACTGAGACGTGTGAGAAATTGGAAAGTTCCGGAATAATGGTGGGATTTCTCTGTATATATATATATATATATATGACTGGAAAGAGAATTCGGAAAGATCTGACAGAAGCTGTGTGACTACTCGCCAGTGGGACTGTGAGCTATTGTTATTACCTGTGGAGTGTGGACAGTATCTTTGAGTGGACTGGTATATTTGGTGTTAACTGTATCACATTGGAACCAAACCGTGCCTCTGTGGAATTTGTACCAGGTCATTTGACAGCTGTCATAGGACTTGGAAATGTGGGAAGGTACCTGTGGGTAATATCACCAGGGATTAGGATTTACATAAGACTGTTTAACTATTGAAGTACCAGCAGAGATAAGTTTACCTTTTTTATGCTGGTTTTTATTGTTAATATACTGTTATTGTTAAGGTTATATCGATTTTTGTTATTCTTTGCTGAGTTCTGATAGTTCTAGAAGGCGGGCATCATGACAGCTCTGAATGCTTTTTACTTAGCGAGCCGACCTCACTTTCCCAGTCAGATTCAGATGTTCATATGACCCACTTCTGCAATGCATGTGCATCTGCATGTGCATGTGCATGTGCATGTGCAAATGTATGTACATTAATTCACTCTTTAGTTCCCTTTCTAAGCTAAAAGTCATACGGAATCATGATAATAAAAGATATATACTAAAATCTAAAATCTCATCCATATACTTCTACATTTCAACTAATTCAGTTTGTACATTTGTAGCCATTACGTTTTCCATACATATACATAGTTACACACATAACATTATATATATATATTCCAGACTAGAATGGTTACATGGATATAATTTCAATTATGTCCCTGCGACAATATACCATTGCTATTTTTATGCCAAAATAAATTGAAACATACGGCTTTTTGTAGATTCACTCTTTTGTATGAGCTGTTTCCTAGAGGATAATCACTGGTGTAGTACACATTCTCTGCTCTTACACTCCATAAAAATGGCTGTTGAGGAATCAATTACACAATTGTTTGTACTCTGAATTGTTGGTACTCTGAAACAGGAGTTAATGGGCCTGTAAGTAAAGACAATTATTAGGAAGACCTGCTTTGTTTAAAGTTGAGAAATTCAAGAGAACATCCCTTTGAGTACAAGTGCATCTGAGGTAAAAGAGTAGCACCATATTATATTAAAAGTTGAAAGAAGGTGAAGTGCTTGCTACACCAACTATTCATCTTCAAATCCAAGCGCAAATAAGCTGTCAACTTACCCTGAATAGCATTCATAAGCAGAATCTGTTTGGCTCTCAGACAAAATGGCAATAACACTGGGGGATGGTCAGGTGAGTTCAGTGGCAATGATGTGCTAGCCTTTGTGATCTAAAACCTGTTTAGAAACAGGGAATCAATGGACCTAAACCACAACTCCTACCCAGAATGATAAGCAGAAAGGTATCTGTTGGCTGGGTGCTCAGAGATAGGAGAGTCTGTGGAGCATAGCAACTCTGAGAGAAGTCCTGTGGCAGGCAAAGCAGAGTCAGGACCCCCGAGAGATCTTGCAGAATTTCTTGGCCTTCTAAGGGGCACATGTTGCCTTGGAAGGCTGGCCTTTCCTACCAGAGGGCTTCAAATATCCAAACTTGTAAGCTTTAGCAGTCACTGCAGCCAAAGCCTTAAGTGACTTGGTCGAGTCACCTAGTGCTTTATCCCAGCACAGTGACTCTAAATGGGCTCGATACTCCTGCAGCCAATTGACTGCTTTACCAATTTCACCCCCAATAAAGTTGGCGAGAAGAGACAGCCAGTGTGGACAAGCCAGAAGATTAAGGTTGGGAGCTTCTGTTCTGTTGGGAAAGTATCCCTGCATAAGAAGCAAGGGTTGGCTTTGCAGGGCACAGGCAGGGCAAAGTTGGTGATTATTTGCTCATCAGTAATCACAGACATGTGCTATTTTCTAGTAGATGCAGCATGCACATGGTGCAGGGATACAAGAGACATGTTTGATGTTTCCGGCATCGACTATTTAAAGGCTACTTTAGAATGTAGACCCTCCAACAGAAGGGAATAATCAATTGCCTGTGAACAATGGATGGAACTGGCTACCTATACATACCTCAGCGTGATTTTCAGAACTGAATGAACTGCCAGTGGTGTGCAGTTCTCACCAGCCTAGAATTGATTTCCAGCTACAATTGAATTGGTACCTTCTGCTAGCTTATAGGATATCCGTATTTGTTAAAAAAATGAATCAACTAATGGATAAGGTATGTTCCCTCCACAATTTCTGAAAGATATTGTGTACATTTTTAAGCCTGTGCATTTCATCATAATATTGAAATCACCTTGTACTCGTTTAGTCCAGTCGATACACGTGATGACCAACTGCAAATTGTAACAGTAATGTTTTGTTCATTTTTCTGTGTAACATGACCACCTGTGGCTTAAATAAAACGGCTAAAAAATCAATGTGCGTTTATTTTGCATAAATTAAAAATGGCTTCTATGGAAAGCACAGGTTGCAAATTCTATTGCACTAAGATATATGTTTATTGAATATGAATGATCAAAAGACTTCTGTTTTTTTAGTCCCATAGTGTTTCAAAATCAGGCAGATATCAAGTGAATATCCTTGACATGCTTGACTATTCTGAGAAATTCAATATGGCTACCAAGATGCAGCTTGAACAAAATTTAGCAAGTTTCTTGACATTTGAAGTTTGGGATAGGCTTATTGGCTGTAAAACAAATTTGTGTTGTTATGAAGGACATAAACTCAGGTCAATCAATTATAATAACAAATGCCTATCTCTTTACTCTAAGCCCAGAAGCACTGTCATAGGCCTAACAGCTCTTGGATATATTATATCTAAGTACACAAAGCCACAATTGCCTTTTGTGGTATTACGTTCTCAAGCTTCGATGGGTGGTAAAATTAATGCATAATTTGGCATTTATGCATAACTACAATTTCATGTTTGTTATTTTTTTCAGCTAAATAAAAAACCCCCCCACAAAGTATTGTAACCATGCAGAGCGCTTTTCACAGAATCAATGAGAGAACATTATGCTCCAGAACAGATAAGATTAGGGAGACTAGGCTGTGATAACTTGAACGTCAACGTGTGGGAGGGCTCATTTTTTTCATTAAGAGTCCCCGATGAAAAAATTACATGAAACTTGCATGTTTATCATGTGAACAAGCATTTGGGATATGTAAACATATCATAGGGGATTAATTAGCAACAATTAGACTCCCTCTATACGATCACGTTCAGGTTCAATTAACGTTATCCTCGTCTTACCTAGCTATTATGCAGAAGCTCTGTGGATACAAAGCTCCATTTTCTAAAATTTATAGTTAATGATGTACCCTCTAAAAACAGTCTGATGGCCTGGACAATTCCGCATGTGGACCCTTTTTACCTCTCAATTGCCCGTATAGACAGCAATCCCACAGCGGCAAAAAGATCTTTACTGAGTCCCAGCTTGAAGCTAATAAATCAATTCTATTAAAGGTAGGGCAAGATACTCTGTCCAGCTTTGCCAATATTCGCAAAAAAATAATAACAGAGATTTTTGATGGCGCAGAACTACCACGTTCAGCCCAGTTGGGGGCCCTGGGTAATGGATATACGGGAGGGGGTAATTCTCCCTGCTCCCCTCCAAATATTCCCGCACTTGCTTCCCGGTACCCATATCAGAGCCACAATATTGTTCACTAGGGCTCTGTTGGGTAGTGACTTTTAATACCCAGGTACCCGCCAAATGGGGCATTAAAATACCAGGGTACCCACAGGTATTACCCGCCACTTTGGATAGCATAATCTATTCTATTAGAGCCAGACAGTAGATACAGTATATTTACCAGCAAACCAAATCCACGCAAACATTAATCAAAAGCAACCACGTGACACCACATTCAAAAGAACACGACCAAAGCGGGCACCTGAATCAAACAGAAAAGCATTTTATTAAATGTATCAGTGTATAAAGATACACGTATGTCCCTGAATGTATCAACCTTGAGTGCACAAGTGTCACCATATAGTCCAGTCTAAGTTACTTTTTATTTGAGCTTCTCCTGTTATAATGGAAGAATATGGGGGCTTCTGACATTTCGGTTGACAAAAAGCCTGCTACTTGGTTATAATATTTTCTGCATCTGAAAATAATCTTTCATATGTCATGCTGGTAGCGGGAGCTCCAAGATCTATTCTTGTCGTATTTGCAAGCACTTGTATGCATTAATATTCTAGAACCGAAATCAGAGAGCTTCACTTTGGAACGTCAAACGTTCCTGCCTGTTGTGACACATTACACATGAAGGGCAATTATTTATCTATTTGTTCATTTATCTATCTACAATATATATTATGTATCTGATATATATATATATATATATATATATATATATATATATATATATATATATATATATATATATATATATGTATATATATACATATATATAAATATATATGTACATATATATTTATGTATATATATACATAAATATATATGTATGTAAACATATATACATATATACAAATATATATATATATATACATAATACATACACACATACATTCATACATACATGCATACATATGAAATATATAATACCCATCAATTTCACGGGTAATAGCTGTCGATTCGGGCACCCGCATTTTCTCGCGGGTACCCTGGTACCGTGATACCCGACAGAGTCGTACTGTTCAGCCAGTTCCAGCCTAAAAGAAAAAAAATCTATAGCAGAGAAGACAAATCACACTAAATAATGTTCATAAAATATAAGATTTGAATGACTACAACTTTTTGGATACCATTATCCCTATGTGTGTTTAAGCATGTATTCTTATAAATGAGAAGAAAGCAAGTTGTCCCCAGGCCTTTGCATGCCTAGAGATGGTATATGATTGGTCATGAATTATAATTCATATCTATTTATTTCTGTATAATACTCAATCCTATATTTATAATTTTAGTATTTACTATTTATTCTAATTTGGTTTATGGATATTTACACAGTTGTGTATGCACATGGAAAAATAAAAACGCTGAAAATGGACCACAATGAATAACAATCACCAAATAAAGCTCTGCACTTATGTTCATTCTATTGGCTGAAAATAGACAAAAGCAAGGAGAGAAAGAGTAGGAATCAGCATGCCTGGTTGCCTGGCTCAGTTTTATTTTTAGAGTATAACTGTAATGTCATCAACAATACGACTGGCTTAAGGCGGTGCTTGAAATATATTTTGTACATAAATGGAATATTGTTATTGTACAGATGTTTTGTACTGTTCAATCCCCAATTGGAGAATGAAATCTTTTGCCAGTTCTATGTACATGAGTTTGGTTATGGAACCAAGTGTCATTGGTTGAAAGCTGAAAGCCAATGTGTTGTTCAGTGTACAGGAGTCATATTAAAGTACAAGCGTGGGAGACACCAGCATTGGCCAGATTTTGATTAGTTTCTTTAAAGTACAGAAGTTGATTTCAGAAACAAAGCCAAAGTTAAGGGAGCTATCGGGCATGTCTGGGGTTTTAAATAGAAAGTAAACATTTGACTCTCTGTTGCAATCCCCATTGATTTACAAGGTGCACAGTGGCCCCCTCTTAGACGTCTGCCTAAAAAGGTACCAGAATTGTGGCCTGATAAGAAGGGTGACCTCTCTTGAGGGAGTAAATATAATAAAAATGTCATCTGAAGCTTTCAAGTTTTGAGTTGACTGACAAAACATAACACCAGAAATGTGTAACACTCCAGTATTAGAAATTTAGAATTTGATCAAAAATGAGGCATCAGGGGTGGCTGTAGAAAAGAGTATTAAACAGTTTACTGAAAAATGGTCAGGAAAAATTATACAGTGAGGTCGATAGAAACCCTCCTAAGGTACATATCCACCACATTTGAATTGAATCTTGTTTGGGGCTTTTGGCCAAAATGTCGAGAGTATGAATTTGCATTGCAATCTCCTTTGACTTATATCCTAAACTATATAGTCAGGCAGCCAAAGCATGTTTTTTGGTCTAACCCTGCACCGACTGATAAAGTTTTTCTCTCGCTTGATTATATATCCTTGGGAACTCTATAATGAATATCTGGCGGATATCAAGCAGATATCCTTGAGCAATCTGAGAAATTCAAGATGGCTGCCAAGATGGCGGCCGGTGCCCCGAGAACTTTTTAACTAATGTGCCTAGAATTGCAAGCAATACCATTTTTTATAGGAAATCAATTGTGATGCCCCGAGAAATAAAATGTGGGATGGTTTACTGTTTTCAGCTTGTCTGAGCATCAGTGCATGTCTGTGAGTGTGTCTGTGCACACATATGTCCATCCCACATCTTGTGCACAAGCTATATCATGAACCACTGCTTACAGGTATCTCCACTAAGTTTTTTTGTATAACTTTGGATTTCTTGAGGTGATTATATCTTTTTGACCTTGACATAATTTCCAAGGTCACAGGGTATAATGTTTTTGTTAGGCTTCTGTGTCTGATAAGATGGCCATTTTTTACCATATTTCTAGCTTTCCTCTACCCACAACTGCTGAGCTTCTCCTGCAGTGTTAATTCATTGATATTATGTGTTCAGAAATGAAGACATCTCAAGGAGTGATGATGGTGTGAATAGCAAAGTAGCATAGTGTAGAACAGTAGTTGACTAGTATTAGTGCTTTATTGGTGGTGGACACTCAGTACAAATAAAAAAAAAATGGATGAAAAATGTTTGTTTAAATTTTGTTACCATTGCTCTGACAATGATAGGATGCAGGTTAGCCAGAGTGAAGGAGACAGATTGCAAATTATTATAGAAGCCAGTAAAGTTTAAGGTGGTAACTAACAAGTAGAACTTCAAGAACTACTGAAAAAAAAATCCCACATGCCAAGTAAAATATCATAAAATTTCACTTGAAATCTTTACACACGTCCACCGTTTTTTACTTTTCATACACGAAGATAGCATGAATCAAAACTCTGTTTTGCTGGTTATTCCACCAATAACAAAAACGGGGCCAGAGGTTACTAGCACATGGCCCACCGGTGGGAGAAGTCATTCAGCACTCCTCCATAAACACAGTAAATGACATGTACCTTTATTTAGCTCAGGTGGTATGATCACCTGAGCTGATACCATAGTCTCAAAATCCATCGTCTGTCCGTCGTCCGTTATAAACAATTTATATTTTCAACTTCTTCTCCAAAACCACAAGCTAGATCTGCTTCAAACTTGGTGGAA
Organism: Hermodice carunculata; assembly: GCA_964020975.1. Taxonomy (NCBI): domain Eukaryota; kingdom Metazoa; phylum Annelida; class Polychaeta; order Eunicida; family Amphinomidae; genus Hermodice; species Hermodice carunculata. The sequence continues at coordinate 14,722,432 of OZ026623.1, read as the reverse complement.
ATGTGCCCTGGGTGGGCCTCTACCAAGTTTGTTCAAATGGTTACGGTCCAGTAATTTTCGGATTTTCAATGATTTTTTTCTTTTTTGGGCAAATCTTAAAAAATCTTCTTCTCTAAAACCGCTTACCCAATTGCTTTAATATCACACAGGAACACTCCCTCGGACTCCTAGTTTTTAATTTGTTCACCAGGTGGCGCTGCAATTAATTTCTATTTTTTTAATGAATTTTTGTGTGTTTTAGCTATTTTCAGCTTCTTCCCCAGAACCGTCACTCAGATTAAGCTGAAACATGGTGGATATTTTTCTTGTAGAAGGGTCAAACAAAGTTGTACACTATGTGGGAATGCTGCAGATTCCTGATTTTTAACGATTTTTTCCAATCGGGTACTGACTGGTCAATGCAGCTTTCCTATTGATTGAAAGTCAATGAGCATTCTAATGCTAATTCACATTTTCGACTTCCTCTCGAAAACCGTCATCTAGATTAACTTCAAACTTGGTGGCAATGTACTTTGGATGTATTTTGGGTACTTGTTGGTAAATGCATATATTCTGATTGTTTACTATGTAAATCAACTGGCTGCTGATACAGATTCACATTGTCAACTTCTCCGACGAAACCGTCAGCCAGATTTTCATACTAGGGGGCAATGTTACTCTAGTGGGTTTCCACCACGTTTGTTCAAACAGTCAACTTATGATTCACCTGAGCACAGGATCAGTCCTGATCCTCTAGTTTAAACCACCTGTACCGACCATATGGCCGGGTAATACAAAAAGATATATTGTTCAGGTATATGCCCCTTATTTCATGTCACTGACAAAAGTAAAATATATATGAACTGTTGGTTGCACAAGGGGATGCCACATAACCATTAGCAGTTGTATAGTCATTCGGAGCAACTCTCTCCTAGACAGATTGCCAGTCAAGGCTAAGGGACTATCTATCCCGGACTTGTACACAAACTCACCAGTATATTTTTAGGAAAGAATATACAAACTATAGTTGTCCACACAAGTGGATTCGGTTCAGCTCAAAGACAAATAATTTACTTTCAGTAAATACCTTTAAAAACACACATGAAGATGCAAACCCATAGGCTTCAGTTAGGTGTTAAGCATAACAGAAAACAGTACATATCGGCATTGCATGCGTGACCTGTTATGCTATCATAATTATGGAGTCTACTCATTAAGATACCAGCAAACCTGCCCAACGGTAGATGTTAATCTTTAACTGGTTCTTGAAAAAACAAAATGACCACTGCATCCTTCAGAGGGCACAAATGATTCCAAGTAATTAAGGTGGCCGCCAACAGAAACAAATAATTATAATTGGATATAATTAATACTCACTGGCTTGACATTGGATATATATTTATAGCACAAGAACTCCCTAATTACCTTAGGATTATATGTTCCTTGCACTCCATCTATCAATAAACGAGATGTGCTACCTCGTGTCGCCAAGAAGGTAAAAGTGTAAACAATTGCAAAGCATTCATCTTTACATTACTTATGCAAGTAGTCACGAGCATGTAAAATACCAACATGATCCTTGCGGTGTGACCATTAGTTATTAGCCCTATTGGCAGTGTCATTCAGTCTCCCATCTTGGTTTAATGGGGACCAAATGAGTCCCAACAAGCTTGCAACTGTAAGGCACACTGATACTCAACTACTATCTATAAATGTATATGTGATAAGCAACAATGTATACAAGTATAAATTACAAGTTTTACTTACATGCAAATGTACTTTATATCATAAAATCACAGTATTGTCCTTTTAGAGGAGTCCCAAGAGCAAACATATAAGATGTGTTTTCGCCCTGGCAACTCGCAACCATACAACTGTTTCTGACTTTTAAACCTTTTCCACCATGAGACTCCACGGGTATATATAATAAGACACTTCTCTAAACCCCTCAGGCAGGTGCAGGGAGCACACTTTACACCACTGTCTGGGTCTCTGCATTGGACTACAGTAGTTGGACTGCATTGTTCAAGACTTAAGACCAACTCGATGCGGCGCAGACGAAGAACGGAGTGCACTCTGTTAACTGCTATACAGTTACTAATAATTGAACATATCAGTTATATGTTGTTGACACTTTAATGTATACACCATGAATAATCACCAATAAATGGAATTTCTGTTATTCAACATTTTCGGAAGGTCCAAGGAGAACACCATCAGTATGTACCAGCTAGAGGACATATGCACATCTGTCGTCACTCACTAAGGGGGACCCCCCAACTCCATGTGGCGACTTCCCCAAGTGAGGTATGGCTAGGTCCAAAAGGTTGTTTCCTTGAAACCCCTTCTAAGAGAAGAGCTAATTCAAGAGTAGAAAGGAGAGAAGTGGGTTGCGTAGCAGAGGTTCCTATATGTTGAAGTCCGCCTGATATCCATTATGGAGGTCACAGAGATTAAGAATACAATAAGAAAAAAACTTTTATCAGTCGGTGCAGGGTATAGCTATCTGGCTGCCTGACTAATAATGTCTACACCCACGTTGCCCTCGCAGAAATGGGTGAAAGACAGGTAAACGTTAATACGATAATGTGGTATAGCTCGTTGTGGTCGGGGGGCGGGGGGGAGGTTCATTCATTGTAGCTGGTTTCTTTTGCAACTGTGGGGGTACTAGGCAAATGATAAGGTAATCCCATTTCTTCCAAATAATTATGCCAAAAAGCTTCTGCTATTATAAGTAAAAACAGCAACATGAAGAGTATTCCAAATGAGATTCTACTAACATGGTGAATCCAGTTAAACATAGGGGATGGAGTGGACAATGGCTATTGACCTTGAACCTGACCTTGGGCATTATTCATGGCCTCATATGACTCAAATAACCCTAGAAATGGATTTACCATAGCAAATTTAGTTTAAAAAGATGTATTACTTGCTATTCTAGGCCAACTGGTTGGAAATTTACATTTCCTGGATGTCTCGGCAGCCATCTTGGCAGCCATATTAGATTTCTCAAAATGCTCAAGGATATCCTGTTGATATCCGCCTGATATCCATTATGGAGGTCACAGAGATGTAGAATACCATAAGAAAAAAACTTCATCGGTCGGTGCAGGGTATAGCTAACTGGCTGCCTGACTAGTAATTTTAGTGGAGAATCTGGTCTGCTCCTGTACTTCTCTGACATGGACCTCTTAATTGTAAACCAGGTCACACTTGAAACAAGATGTGCGAAATTAAGTAAGAGTTTCATTTCCCTTAAACTGCTCTCAGGAACCAAAAACACTTTACTGTAACAAAAGGTGAAAGGGTTTTAAATCAAACACAGTGACCACAAAAAAGATGAAAGTGACCTCAAAATCTGATCAGGGGTGCACTGTTTTTTTAAGTAAACTAGTATATTTGTTCCGAAAATCTTTGTTATTCTGTGAAGGTTGCGATAGCAGCAAGGGACAATGGCTTTTACAGTGTCAGAAGTATGAGTGTTTTTTTTATTCGATAGAGCTGTGTGTAACGTTAATTATCATTATTATAATAATTATTGTTGTTGTTATTATTGTCATTATCAGTATCCTGTTGTTGTTGTTGTTGTTGTTCGAATATGAAGCTCATAACTTGGTGAATCCGACATCAAAGCAGTTTCATATTATTTTCAAATATAATGTGCATAACGTTTTCGATTTACCTTACAAAAGAAAAGCAAAGAAAAGAAAACATAATCGCATAACTTTATCCCATGCCATCTGCTGCGGAAAAAGTCCCCACATTGCACCTGAAGTCCATCACTGCATCAGTACATGATTGTACACCATGGCATGAGGGTGGTATAACACCTGCTGCTAGGTAAGGTCACCATAAAGTCCTTGCAGTCTTCCATTCTTATTACGGGGGCCCTTTTCAAATAATAAATTAACACTTTATAAGTACACTTCCATAAAGCTTACCAGACAGAATCTACAAGTAAATATGTTCACTGAAATTTCTTTTAAAAACTAGCATCAGTATTTTCCATTTGGTGTCAGCTGCCACTGCCCGCGGACGGCATGGCACCTCCAAACGATCACGTTTCTTTGAATAACATGTCCCTGATATGACACACAGGGACCTTTGAGAGGTTTAATAACTTTTAATTAAATTTACAGCCATGCATAGCTGTATGCACAGAGTGAACAAACATCTTTGTTTACTGAAATCGGAAAGACCAGAGGAAACCTTGCACTGAAGTGGAGGTTTCTATTCATGTATGAGCCCACAGTACAAAGTCATGGCTGACATTGCTTTCTTATGAACTTATCTAAACCGTTACAGGCTGTGTGCGTGTGTGTGTGTGTGTGTGTGTGTGTGTGTGTGTGTGTTAACAGGACATTAGAGTGCATGATATCATGTCAAAACTTGTATTCCTGTTTCTATTTTTTTCATTTATTTGATAAGACAGGTCATTTCCCGTATCTCTTGATTTTCAGAATAGAAACTCCAGATTATTCCTGCTTGTGTGACAACAAGGTTACAAAGAAGGCAAGCAGAAGACTTTGAGAAACTTGAAAACGAAAACGATTCTTCTCTTAGTCTTAAGGGAGAATAAGAATTAGGAAATATTTTGTAGCTAACTTGTTCAGCAACACAGAAAATTGTGTTCAGAACCGTACTAAGTTAAATAGGAGAAACTTGGTGTCCAATCAAACGTCTGATGACACATTAAAACTTTCTGGGAACAATGTTTTGTCTTGTGAGGAGGCAGAGAACACTCCAGTATGTTATTATATGAAAAATGATGTTTGGATGAGAAAATAAGGAACAGGAATACTCCTTCGGGTGGGACTTTGAATGATCTACTAGTTCTTCCTGGGATGCACACTGCAGGACGTAATGCATATGGCACATGATTAACTGGAGGCTGAACATTAAAATGTTAAAAGAAGAGAAAGAAAAACTGGGCAGGATCATGAAGCAGTTTTTCTGGGTAGGTATTCATGAGGGTGTCGTGCAGTATTGCGACATGTCACAGATGTCAGTTGGTAAAAAAATTTTATCAAAAGGTCAAGGTCGTACCATTGATGCTCCTGCAGCCAATTGACCGCTTTACCTACCTCACCCCGAATAAAGTTGGCGAGAAGAGACAGCCAGTGTGGAAAAGCCGGATGAAGGTTGGGAGCTTCTGTTCTGTTGGGAAAGTATCCCTGCGAAAGAAGCAAGGGTTGGCTTCCAGGGCACAAGCAGGGCGAAGCTGGTGATCATTTGCTCATCAGTAATCACAGGCATATGCTATTTTCTAGTAGATGCAGCATGCACATGGTTCAGGGATACAAGAGACATGTTTGATGTTACCAGCATTGACTATTTAAAGGCTACTTTATAATGTGGACTCTCCAACAGAAGGGTCTGTGCATTTTATCCTGATATTGTGACCACCTTGTACTCGTTTAGTCCAGTCGATACACGTGATGACCAACTGCAAATTGTAACAATAATGTTTTGTTCATTTTTCTGTGTAACATGACCACCCGTGGCTTAAATAAAAAGGCTAAAAAATCAATGTGCTTTTATTTTGCTTAAAATAAAAATTGCTTCTATGGGAAGCAGAGGTTGCAAATTCTGTTGCACTAAGATATGTGTTTAATGAATATGAATGATCAGGCAGATATCAAGTGAATGTCCTTGACATGCTTGAGTATTCTGAGAAATTCAATATGGCTACCAAGATGGCAGCTTGAACAAAATTTAGCAAGTTTCTTGACATTTGAATTTTGAGATAGGCTTATTGGCTGTAAAACAAATTTGTGTTGTTACGAGTGACATAAACTCAGGTCATTTAAGTATAATAACAAAGGTCTATGTCTTTACTCTAAGCCCAGAAGCACTGTTATAGGCCTAACAGGTCTTGGATATATAATCTCTGAGTACACAAAGCCACAATTGCCTTTTGTGGTATTGCGTTCTCAACCTTCCATAGGTGGTAAAATTAATGCATAATACGGCATTTATGCATAACTACAAGTTCATGTTTGTTATTTTTTTTTCAGCTTAATAAAAAAGGAAAAAAGCCTCACAAAGTATTGTAACCATGCAGAGAGCTTTTCACAGAATCAATGAGAGAACATTATGCTCCAGAACAGATTTAGATTAGGGAGACTAGGCTGTGATAACTTGAACGTCAACGTGTGGGAAGGCTCCATTTTTCCTTAAGAGTCCCGGATGATTACATTCATGTTCATCATGTGAACAAGAATTTGGGATATGGAAACATATCATAGGGGATGGATTAGCAAAATTAGACTCGCTCTTTCCACTTACATTCAGGTTCAATTAACGTTATCCTCGTCTTACCTAGCTATTATGCAGAAGCTCTGTGGATACAAAGCTCCATTTTCTAAAATTTATAGGCAATGATGTACCCTCCAAAACAATCTGATGGCCTGGACAATTCCACATGTGGAGCCTCCTTACATCTCAATTGCCCGTATCGACAGCCCAGCCCATATCAGCAAAAAGATCTTTACTGAGTCCCAGCTTGAAGCTAATAAATCAATTCTATTTAAGGTAAGGCAAGTTACTCTGTCCTGGTTTGCCAATATTCGCAAAAAAAAAAAAAAAAAAAAAAAAAAAATAACAACAGAGATTTTTGATGGCGCAGAACTACCACGTTCAGCCCAGTTGGGGGCTCGGGGTAATGGATATACGGGAGGGGGTAATTCTCCCTGCTCCCCTCCAATATTCCGGCACTTGCTTCCCGGTACCCCTATCAGAGCTACACAATATTGTTCACTAGGGCTCTGTTTGGTTGTGATTTTTAATAACCAGTTACTCGCCATATGGGGCATTAAAATACCAGGGTACCCACAGGTATTACCCGCCACTTTGGATTGCATAATCTATTCTATTAGAGCCCCTCATTAGATACAGTATATTTACCAGCGAACCAAATTCATGCAAACATTAATCAAAAGCAACCACGCCACACCACATTCAAAAGAATGCGACCACAGCGGGCACCTGAATCAAACAGAAAAGCATTTTATCAAATGTGTCAGTGTATACAGATACACATATGTCGTTGAATGTATCGTCCTTGAGTGCACGAGTGTCACCATATAGTCCAGTCTAAGTTGCTTTTCATTTGGGCTTATACTGTTATAATGGAAAAATATGACTTCTGCCAATTCGGGTGACAAAAAGCCCACTGCTTGGTTATATATATGTATATATGTATATATGTATATATATATATATATATATATATATATATATATATATATATATATATATATATGTGTGTGTGTGTGTGTGTGTACATATATGTGTGTATATATATATGCATACACATATATATATACATATATACATATATACAAGTATACTTTTTCAAGTATACGTAACCTCAAGAATATAGCACATGTACGTCAAAATGTGAAATCATCACATATAATTTCAACATTTTTTGCTATTTTTGCACTAGCTGCACTATACTCATTATGTTTCTTCTCTACTACCGATATGGGTATTGTATATGAAATATTGCATAAAATTATTATCACGAATCATACAATTGGGTTGGAGTATAGAGAACTGGTATCTGCACTGCTACATAATGTACTACTGTCTCGTGCTTATGGTCAGTAACATTTGCAGCTTCATTTCTCTAGTGACTCTTTATGAAAATGGATTTTTTTCGGGGTATATATTTTCATGGCTATAAGCACTCGGTCTGCAAGAAAAAATTTTACATATACAAATATATTTCAATTTTATATGGTGGTCCAAATAGGATCTGTTAAATGCTACATGGATGTTATACTTTTGAACGTGCTACATCAAACTGTTGTCATTATATTGTGTACCATTGGTTACAGTTTACTTTACTACTTGATTCACTCTGCCGACTTGAAACATACATACAAGTCATTACCAAAATATGACAGTTTTATCATTACTTAATCAATTATGGTAAATTGTCATATATGTAAAAAAAGTATTAGCTTCAGGGGCATAACAGTGTTCAATTTGTAGTAAACATTTTCATTTAAAATGCATAGATGGAGACCGAAATATTGATAAATCGTGGTTCTGTCCAGTATGTTTACAGTCAGAGTTCCTGTTCAATCACACAGACAATAATGAAGAATTTTTATATTTTATCTCCGAACTCTGGTTTTCCTCCCCCTACATTGATTTTACCAAGCTTAATGATAAAATCTTTGTTCCCTTTGAAATTAATGACGGCAAAAAAACACCATCCCTATCTATAACGAGGATCCAGATATACGCCTTTTTAATCAATGTAGCATGACCAACACCCTCTGTAACAGTCAATATTATAGACATAATACCTTCCACTCAAAAATTAATTTAATTGACCAGTCATCCATTGTATCTTTTGTTCATTTCAGTATCAGGAGTTTACCAGCACAGATGAATGAATTGAATAGTTTCTTAGAGACACTAAATTTTAGGTTAGATATAATAGCTCTATGTCAAATGTGGTTAAAGCCTTCTAATGAGGATATTTGTAACTTACAAAAGTATCAACACGAAACATTATTCAGACCTAATAGAGTAGGAGGAGGGGTCTGACTGTACCTCGATACCAACATTCAGTATGTTAAAAGAGATGATTTGTCAATATTTAATGAATTAATGGAATGTCTATTTGTTGAAATTAGTGCAGCATTGTAAGACATGTCACAGATGTCAGTTGGTACAAAAATTTAATCAAAAGGTCAAGGTCGTACCATTGATTCTTCTACCAGCTTTTGGTAATTTTTTGAGGCAGTCGTCATAGATTGTGTAGGTCAATTGCCAAAGACAAAAGCAGGGAACAGTTACTTATTGACAATCTAGGATACTATAACCAGATACGCAGGGGCAATTCCTCTCAGTAAAATTAACACAATATGAATTAGATCAACCTGAACTCAGTTTTTCATTGAAGTAGGGTTTGCAAAAGTCAGAAGGTCAGACATGAGCAGTAACTTTACAGCTGGTCTGTTCAGAGATGTTTTGAAGGAGCTGGATATTGAACATAAAACTTCATCTCTTATAAGACCCGGGGGTTTATTGACAGGCATCACCAAATTTAAAAGAGAATGGTAGAACCCTATTGTATGGAGAATGTTCAAGATTGGGATATAGGGTTCCTTTTTGTTTTGCTGTCAGGGAAGTACCAAATGAATCTTTAGGATTAAGTTCTTTTGAGTCAGTGAATAGTCATGAGGTAAGAAATCCTTTGAAGTTGTTCAAAGAAAGTTTTTTCGCTCGTTCAGAGACAAGTTGAGGTACATATGTTGAAATATGTGCCCGAGTTCAAGGACAAAGTACAGGATGTGTGCCAGGAAGCCAAAGACAACTTGGCAACTGCACAACAAAATGCTAAGTTATGGAACGATAAGAATTCAAGAGAAAGGTCATTTTTTCCTGAAGGGGGAAGTGTTGATTTTGTTATCCATTGCTGGCAATCCACTACAGGCTAAGTTTACTGGTCCTTGCACTGTACACCAAAGGCTAAACTCAGCATACTATGCAGTAAACACTGTGGACAGGAGAAAAGGTAAGAGAATCTATCATGTAAACATGATGATACCATTTTTGACAGCGAATCTCCAGTGCCCTGTATAGTTGAGACAAATAGATTTCCAGATACAGACACTGAAAATATATCGATCCTGTGTCTGGATACATATGGCAAACTTTACCGGCCTCTTTTAAAAATTCTAAGCCATTGAAGCAGTTGGACAATATGTTTTTTCAATTAACTGAGTTCCAGACGAAAGAGTTGAGGATTGCACAGACAAATTAGGTAATGCTAAATTCATTTCTATGTGGGATTTTTTTTAAAGTGTATTTGCATATACTTTGTCAGAAGACCCGAAGCAATATACAGCTTGTGTCACTCCTGATAGTTTGTATCAGTGCTAAGTGACAGCTTTGGTTTTGAAAGTGCCCCGTCAAATTTTGTGAGACTTATGAACACAGTTACAGAGGGCTAAGAGTGGTGTTCTGTGTTCATAGATGATGTAGGGCTCGTGTCTGATAATTGAGAGGCTCATGTAACCAGGACCAGGCAGTTCATATAAAGCTTAAGAGAAGCCAAGCTGACTGTGAATTTGGTTAAGAGTGACATTGGTCATCCAAGGGTAACATATTAAGGGTATGCTGTAGGTCAACGGGAAGTGATTCCAAAAAGTGCTATGGTCAAGACCATTGAGCAGTTTGCAGTGCCTACGCCCAAAAAGTGTACTGTATTATCATAATTTTTGCAAGGGATGAATATTCCGAATTTAACTGAGGAAATCATGTTTGGCAATAATAAAATCGGGAAAACTGGTAACAGATTGACTGAAAACTGAGATAAAAATTGGGAAAACAAAACTCATGAAATTCTGATTTGGAGTGTTGTCCGGAAATTTTGTGCCTGGGAATATAAATTATTATACAGTTTTATGCAGTTTTGGGGTGTTCTAGGCTTCTGTAGGAAGTGCTTTCCAAATTTGGTACAGGTGTCGGCACCATGGCCAGACATGTTAAGGAAAGATGTGGAGTTCAGCTAGTCCAAAGAGTGGCAGGAGTCCTTTGATGTTTTGAAGCAGTTGACGATAAAGGGTCCTGTTCTGGTTATTCCAGATTACAGTAAGCCATTGAGACTATTTGTAGATGCCAGTGAAATTAAAGTTGGTACTTTGATTACCTATCTATGGCAGGACCAAGCAATAATCATATTGCTTATTTCTTCAAGACTTTGGACAGGCATCAACAAAATTATTCCACCAAAAAAGGAACTTTTGAGTTTGATTTTGTCCATATCAAGTCACAGAAGAGGTAGAGAAAATGTCATATCTGGTTATCTCTGCAGACAGTGTGATGATTCCTAATCCATTGAGAGGGCCACCTATATTAAAAAGGGATGCCAGGTAAACCAGTGTGTGGGCTTTTCTTTTCTTCTGACAAAAAGGCTTTTTTAGCTGTACTTTATGGCTGGAGATAAAAATGATTGTAGCCCCTCATATGAGACTGGAGTTTTGCCTGCACAGTAATTTACTATGCACATCTACTAGTTTGTAGGCTAACCTAAAGATGGGTTATATCTAACACCTGGATGTAACTGTTTTTGGCACCCGTGGTAACAATAATAATATAATTACTTATATTAACTTTCATTTTATTTCTGCAAGGAGGTATGTTATGCAAATGTTAGCTATTTATTATATGTATATCGATATTATATATATATATATATATATATATATATATATATATATATATATATATATACATATATATATATATATATATATATATATATATAAATATATGTATGTAGGAAAATGCAATGATTACAAACGCATAAACTGAAATGAATTAAAATGTATAAGTCACAGGATTTCAATATATCATTTATTGTCATGATTCAATGTGACCTTAGGCTTAAGCGGGAAGATGAAACACCCGGACTAATTGGTTAAGTGAGGTGTGGTTACTAAGAAAAAGTGTTTAGAGTGGGGGAAAGCAATCACCCTGTGTGTAATAAAAAAGGGCAAGAAATGAAATCTTGGTCAGTTTCACACAACTGGCTAGCCCATGCATACATTGGGAAAGGTTTGGTTCATGCAGGCTAAATGTGAAGATCCCGTGGTTCCAGATTCAGTCATTTATGTAAGTAGCACAACCAGTAGTGCTCCATGTTGGATGTACTTTCTCAATGCTGAATTTTCAATCTATGAAAGCCAAAATAGTATATATCATGAACTGCAAGAAAGCTCTATTGTAGGTTGGTAATCGGAGAAATCAATGAATATTTGTCTGAGCATTTAGGATGCATACATTAGGTGTATTATGTTGTACATAGATATATAATTGTCCAGTTGTAGAGTGTGGTTTCGCATTTAATTCATTAATTAAGTACATCTTAAGTTTGGCAGCTGGAAGGCATACAAATTCTAAATTAGTCATTGCAAGATATATGAAGAAATATCTTTTAAAATAAACTTATCAGACTCAAGCTTTAGATATATTTTCCCCTGATACTGCGCTTTGATTTGAGTTGCAACTGCAGCCCAGAGTGATTGATGGTAGGCCAAGTGGGGTCCATACAGAGATAAAGACACACAGCCCTACCTGAAAGCTGTGCTGGCTGATCGATAAACTATTAAACTGTGAATTTTTTTGTAAGTGTCTTGATATATATATATATATATATATATATATATATATATATATATATATATATATATATATATATATATATATATATATATATATATATATAATAAACAACAGTTCCTGTTTATGTCTTTTGTTCACAGCGACATCATAAGTGTACAGTTCAGTTTTGGGTACACATTTGTGTCTGCCTCAGCAGAAAGTTTTACGCGTTCAACATTGTAACAGTCATGAAAAATAGAAGTGGATAACAGTTTTCAACATTGTTAGAGAAGCTTCATCGAAAATCTGAGATAATTGTTAGAGAAGCTCATCGAAAATCCATCCAACATAATCTCAAAGTATATAATTCTAGGTAGATTTTGTCTATAGATATGTGTCTTTTTGAAAAGTATATAAATCACACAAAAATACTTCAGCTTTAAGCAGTGTACAGAACCATTGTTATTAATGGTAAGATGTTTTGGTCCAACCGTTATTCATTCTGACATGTAAGTTTGTCATGCTGTACTGTCCACCAACTTTGGATGCTTCTATCAATTTGAGCCACAATAGGGTTCCATTATGAGCATAAATTTAAAGGTGCAGAACTTTGATAGATGGCAACATAAGACTGGGATGAAAAGACTAAAGTTAACACTTACATGGTATATTTATGCAAACTATAAAAAAGTCATGCCTTACTTGGTTTCTTTGAAGTCCTAAAAATACAAGACTTGCTATAAGTAAAGGTAAATGCCGTCCCCAAGTTTGACTCGAACAGGATAATGTTCTACAATGTAAAAAAAATCTATTGTCTGTTTGCATAAGTTTCAGTTCAGTTTTATCATTAAACACAACAAGATCAGCCTTTGACTTTTGGCAGTTTATTCTAGCTTCAGACCAGCACAATGTAGGGAAATTCCTTTTATGAGTAAATTCCCGTGGGTTTAAATAGTAGATGCTACATCCATACTCAAAAGGAAAAACGCCTGGGAAACCAACCCATTTACATGGTGAATATAAGAATTTCGTTTCATGTAGCTTAACGCTGATATATTCTCTGATCTTGATGTCAAAACTAGGCCTGTATAGCGTAACATTCAGGTTACAAAACATTAAGTTTGAGGCTTGTATGCGTTTAACTTTAAGAATATAGGGATATCCATGTTTCATAAGGTTCACTGATTCAAATAATATTTGAAAAGTTGTCGCCTGTGGATGCTTCCATTTCCACATAACATAGTGCACATAAGGCCTATTATACGATTGGAAAAGAACTTTGAGTCTACCGTAGATATAAAGCTGTACAATAAAGCCAGATAGGCAGATAAATGAACCAACGTGTTGTATAAGTAAAATCTGTGTCTGCCGCCTTTGGAAAGCGAATGAGGTAGGATAAATCCAGAGGAATTGAGATTTAGAATTTAGAAATATTTTCCAACATGGAAAGTCATGTTCCAACAAAAACACTTTTGGATTCAATGAATCTGATAATTGCCTGCACCTCTGCATAGTGTGAAATATGAATGTAGCTTGATAATTCAGCAGGTCGCAGAAAGAACGTGATGGAAAGTTGAATTTTATTGTCACAGCAACATCATGCCAGACAAATATGTTAGGGTGATAAAGCTTTTTTATAACATTCGATTCCACATGCCATGATGTTGCAATGCAAAGACAATGTCCAAATGCTTCCCAATCCTTTACGTAGTTTGTCCTTACAACCATATGTATGTGACCACTGCTTGAAAGAACCGTGATGATGTTGCTTTTTGAATGGGGAAGAAAAGAATTCCGAATAAGTTGTGGGTAGCGTGAGTAGGAAACACACGTATTGTATTTCATATTCCAGGATAGATCTGCTGTAGGGGTATCTTGAGTGTTTCTGTGTATAGCTGGACACTGATTATTTTTCACTGACATGTGAATATACATTTTTGCTGTTATTGCTAAGATGTAGTATATGAAGAGGAGGGTAGTCCCAGATGAATATATATATGTTTCCTTTGTAGTATTTATGTATGGGTAATGCCGAAGAAAGTCACAAAATGGTCCAATTGAAACTGAATGGACCATCTTGCAATTCAACGGTAAATGATTCTGGCTGTCATACACAAGCATTCCTCCGCAATCGCATTGATTTGCATTAGGTCCAGTCCACACAAATTTATTTATAACAATTTCTATATTGCTATTACGTTTGCTTTTAAATAGAATTCCTTTAACTATAGGTATTTTCATACTAGTATAATGGGTATAATAAAAATGGAAACTTATGCACATTTTGGTCTTTTTATGTAATTTGATGAAAACAATTTGACTCAAAAGCACTAATTCTAATGACAATATGATTTTGCCCCCGCCAATTAAATTTTCATGACAAAAGTGTATCTTTGAAACATGTCTGGTTGATAAGGAATATACATTTAGGGACTTTTTTAGGCGTGCAGCCACCGCTTTGTTTACCTTTATGGGCACCCTTGAATCTGTTCCATCCAAAATTATTAGAATGACATTGTTAATCGGTAACAACGTACCTGTTACGTGTATGACATGTTGAAATCCAACTGCACATCGTAGTATCCATGTAAATTGCTGCTTTGATGAAGCAGCAACATTGTTTGCAAGCATTTTTTCCTGCAATAAAATGTATATCTTCTGTTGTGGTTTCTGAATCTTCTCCATTGTGCCTGACTTGACAAACTCATAAAATAACTCAAAATTCAAGTGGGATGGAAGGCTGAAAAACTTGCTAAAAAAGCGTACAGATACCTTGCTACAAAATGAAGTCACTGTTTCAGTGTTCGTTCTTCCACAAAATATACCATATACACTGTAGTGTTTTCCTAGATACATTACTTGAACGTACATTCCTATACAATTTGCACCTGTATAAATCAAGTCAATTGCAGTAAAAGTCCATCTAACTTTCATGTCTAATGGCCCTTGAATAAACCAATGAACAGACTGCGCATTTTTCCTCTTTCCTGTTTCAGTAACTCCATAAACAATAGTTGACCAGTACGCTGAGTATGTGCCACCATTATTGCTCACAACTCCTGTTGTGCAGGTAGTCGAGCTATTCATTCTTTGTACGGACTGTGAGCATTGGTATTTTCGCACTTTTAGACCAGTGAAAAGGAAAATTCTTTTTATTTGAGTCATGAAGGTTTGCTTCATGGGCAATATATGGGTTGGTTTTGACAGATAGGTTGCAATCCATAAGCTAATATATTGTTTCAAGGACGGAATTGTTGTCTTTGAAACTTTTAGAATTGCTTTATAATGCACAATTATGTCTCTGAATGAAAATACATGATGCCCATTTGCAGTGTTATTAAGTGAAATAGCCAAACACAAACTGCTTTCCTGGGAAACTACATCGAATTTGAATGATTGCAAAAAACAGTTTGAGAATAAAACTTGCCTATTGGTGCATTGGTCCTCTACATGAATGCGTATACAACGCTTATCGTAATCACAATTGTATGCCTGGGTTTTACCATTTAGCATTATCTGAACCCTATTCGTCGCTTTGGCAAAAATTTGCACGAACAGATATACAGAAGGTATTATTTTTGTGTCTGGAAATTTTCTAAGTTTTAACATGAAGCATCCATAATTTACAAAATCCATCTTGTACGTCATTTCCCTTTTAAAAAGCACATACCCCTTTCTGTAAACGTTTGGACAATGAGTACTTGTGTTTAATGCATTTAATGACATACTTGTCCTAAGTATTATTGCCGTATCATTTATGGAAAAACGGTGTTACTATTTCAGTCGTACCTTACAGCATAGCATAAAAGAGATTGTTCTTGATGCCTGTTTTATTTTATTTGTTGGACATTTGTACAGAGGCAAATTCCAAAGAAACAGTAAAATGCAACACAAAACTGCTTATGAATATATCACTGTTGTTTGTATCCAGCAGATCCCAAGCAAAATATAGGATTTTCTTGCTTAAGTCGAGTCTGATATTTTATGATCACAAATAATGTCTCTACATGCAGACCTGGTTGATCCCAACACGCAAATGTTTCCAATGCTAATCATTATATTTCTCTAAAACGGTCTTTAATTTGGGCCATTGGTAATTTAACACACAAATGCATATCCATCGGCAATACGTTTGTGGCCTTTCTTATAAGTGGCAAAACACATAACACTAAAATATGTGAAAATATGGCAGAGTGATAGACTACTAAAAGGATACATGAGTCGCTAATTTAAACCACTGTCAAACACTGTGCAGCAAATCTGCTGTCTTGGGACATTTTGATGTCTAAAATTGGAACAGTTGAAGATTTCTGGTGCCCAACCACACATTCCGATAATACTGAGTAAAATTTATTATTGTATGGCTATAATAACAAAAATATGTGTCAACTATTAAGAACCAACTACATAAGAAAGAAAAAGAGTCTAATTTTTCAGTCTTATTGGAGCAAAAACCTTTCTGCCATAAAGATTGTGTATTTGTATTTGGCATTTAATTTTAAATTCAGAAAAAATACGCATTTGCTCCATACGTTATTAATTTTTAAATTTGTAATTTTGATTGTCATATTCTTCTATTGTGGTGGTAACAATTGACAGGGTTAACTTTGGCTCTGCTCATTTTCCAAATTCAATATCAATATCAACTTGCACTAGATATATAAGATAGTGAGCCCAAACTGTTTTAGATTTTTAGCTCAGCTGACTGACAGCCTATATGGTGGCACACAATTCACATTTTCCACTTTTTCTCCAAAACTACAGACCACATTCCCTTCAAACTTGCTGGGAATGTATCTTGAGTAGGTCTCTATCAAATCTGTTCAAATGGCAAACGCTCACCTGATTGTTTTGATATTACACAGGAACACGTCTACGGACTTTTAGTTCACTATATGGTAATACTGCGGATTCCTGATTTTTAACGATTTTTTTCAATTTGCGTAAATGCACCTTTCCTATTGATTACTATGTAATGCAACGGGCACTGTAATGCTAATTCACATATTTGACTTTCTCTCTGAATCCATCATCCAGATTGATTTCAAACATGGTGGCAATGTACCTTGCATAGGTCTCTACCAGATTTATTGAAATGGACACGCTGCAGTGATTTTTAGATATTTTTATATCTAAAATATAGATATAATATAGATATAGGGGGCGGGGGAATCTTAAAAAATCTTTTTGTCTGAAAATGCTAACCCGATTGCTTTGAATTCACACAGGAACACTTTTAAGGACTTCTAGGTCTTAATTTGTTTACAGGTAATGCTGTTTTGTTCCCAATATTTTTATGAAATTGCTGTGTGTTATTAATATTTTACCTTTTCCTCAAGACGTGTCACTCAAATAAAGCTGAAACTTGACATGTTCCTTGTGCAAGGTTTAAACAAAGTTGTTCACTAAGCGGTACTGCCTTTCATTCCTGATTTTTAACGATTTAAAAAACAAATTCGGGAGCTTCTCGGTAAAAGCACCTTTCCTCAATGGGTCAAGTTCTTTTTGCGGGCAAATCTTGAAAAATCTTCTCCAAAACTGCTCACCCGCTTGCTTTGACATCAGACAGGGCCACTCCTAGGGACTCCTAGTTCTTAATTTGTTCACCAGGTGGTGCTGCAATTTCATTTTGTTATGGGTTTTTTTTTGGCGTGTTTTTGCTATTTTTGACTTCTTCTGCAGAACCGTCACTCAGATTTAGCTGAAACTTATTGGACATGTTTCTTGTGGAAGTGTCAAACGAAGTTATGCGCTAGGTAGAATTGCTGTGGATTCCTGATTTTTAACGACTTTTTTCCAATTTGGGTACTAATCGGTAAATACACCTTTCCTATTGATTACTATGTAAGTGAATGGGCATTCTAATGTTTATTCGCATTTTCGATATTTTCTCAAAAACCGTCATCCAGATTGACCTCAAACATGGTGGCAATGTAGTTTGGGTAAGTCTCTATCAGTTTTATTGTGTGTGTGTGGGGGGGGGGGGCAAATCTAAAAAATCGCAAGGGTATATTCACATGTCAGCTGAGCACAGGACTGTCACAGTCCTTTCGTTGAATTTCTTTCAAAATATGGTAAAATCCCTTAGTGGTGTAAATCCGAATAATATATACAACATTCTTGAAAATTTACATGATATTTAATAGCTTTAAAATATATTATGATTGGACAAATAGTACTTTGCATTTATCTACATTTGGCAATTTGGCAAAAGTTACATCTGTTTTGATGTTTTATTTGCACCACCATCTCTCCTGACGTGAAAAATGTGGTTCCTGAAGTTGCCGTAACTGGGCACTTTCTGATAATACCCTTAGGGCAGTTTGACCCCATTGTGAAACATTGTTACTTCAGATCATACAAGACTGTTTTAATGGCAATTTTTCATATAGGGAGGGAGTCAGTTTATGTTTTCTGATTTTATTTTGCATATTGCTTAAATGGGAAATTTGGTGGTTCAGCTTACGTTTTTGATTAGTTATGTAAAGTTACATCTTGACCATTATTGCCAAGACGTCCATGCCAGGGCAGAACACCTGGAAAAATCGAGTTGATTTTACTCACATGATTGTTACCAAAAACCTGACAGTGCCATGGCACCATCTCTTGGGTTCTATGAATCTGACGATTACTCCTGGTGCACATACTCCTTTGTATTTCCCCCCTCTTTAGGCGCCATTACTAGCTTGCTCAATAAAGATGAAACAAGGCAAACTTTTGTTAACCATCACTCTTCTAGTACTTAACACACATTCCAGTTTGCTGAAAATCTTTCCTTAGCGGTCTTACACTCTTTGAAAGCAAGGATAGCTGATATATGTGATCGGTGGATACCTCTTAAATAGTTGAGAATACAGCTGGTCTTTTGGCTTCAACCTAAGTTTTGTAGATGGCGTCTCAACATTAAGATTTCAGAATGCAGGGAGACAGTGTCCACCAGCCAGACGCTGTTTAGCAGCATTCCGTTGATCCAGTGGCCACTTTTCCTTTATCCTAGTTTGGTAAAGGCCAGAAGCTGGACTCATGGAACCACTGGGATGACCATGAACACTGCTTTGGGTGTCTTAAGCAACTAGGTTGTGTTTGCTCTTGTGATAAAAGATGCTGGTTTAGTGTTGACTTCTGCTGCTCTATAAGCAGGTACAAAGAAAGAGCAAGAAAGCAAGGCAAAGACACCAACCTATTGCTGCCAAATGCTGGACTCTGACTCCTTCGAGTCTTTTTCCAGGACTCCACTAGATAAGTGCAGACCAACCCATGAGGCTTGCTAGAAGGTTCAGGTGGCAGCCGTCTCTACACCTCACAACACCCTCTCCCCCTGGGGGGGGGGGGGGGAGAGGAGAAGAAACAACATAGTTGCAAGCCAGGGAGCAAGAGATCTCCATCGGGAGATCATGAGTGCCCAGCCCAACACAAGAAGACCAGTGCTGCTTTAGCCACTGACCTGAGGGTTACTTGTGCCTTGTGCGGCTAGGAACAGGAAGCTGGTGGCTGATATGCTTCAGGCACTGATCACCCTTTCTCAGCCTACTACTTTGGAGTCTTCTTCAAAGAGGAAGGCAAAACACAAGTTGGAAGTCTCGAGTTCCTGGTCTCCCATGTCTGACTGTTTCAAGTCTATAAAAAATAAAAGTTGGTAGAGCCTAAATGGAAACCTACAGGTTCTTGTTAAGGCATCCTGGAAACTCAACAAGTCCGAGTGCTCGGATCATGAGTCTGGGCATCCGAGAACAACAAAGGCAGGTCAAACTTCACAAGCTTATATAGAAAATTTTAATGCAAGACTGACACTCCAAGTGATTGTTTCATGGTGACATGTAGTGCCCTTTAGTATCGTGGGCATAGTGCTTCATGTACTCTTTAGTAAGTTTCACACTTTGTTGATTCTACTTATACCTTACAGCTGGCAGTCAACCATATTTCACGATCAGTATATTGATTCCGGTAATCGCAATATAATCAGCAGTCAACTAAGTTTACAATTCATTTATAATCCGTTTATTTCATTGACTGCACAGGTATCACATTCATCTCTTTCATGATTCAGAAAAAGAAGCACAGTAGAATGTTTACCCCACAAATTGCCGTGGAACCTGCAGTCGGCTCAAATAAATGAACATGATAACATATTCCTGGTGAGTGATTATTGTAGGGCCCCAGCTTTCAATGACCTTGCCAAATTGGAAACAGCCCAAGAACACTAGTTTCAGCAGGTCATTGTACACAAACCATACCATAATGCCCCCCCCCCCCCATCATTGATCATGTGTTGCGCGATCACTGAAATGTAATTGCCTTTGCAGCCATTTTTCTCAGGTAAATATTCCATGTGTGCAACAAATTTAAATGGTGACATTGCTTAAGGAAATGCATGTTTTTCATCTCCATGGACCTCACGTTAGACTGTTCCTATACAAGGTTTTGCCAGCTTAACAGTTTTTCTGCCTCAGTCACAGTGTCCATTTCGAAAATGGCCATAAGTCCTACAATTATTATACTTGTATAAATGTGACCTTTATTTTGAAGGTCGCCATCTTTTCATAACTTTGCAATGTCCAGATAGTCGTAATTCAAATACTTTAATGATAAACGACAATATTGTATAATAGCTCTATAGCCATTTCGAAATGAAGTGCATGACATTTCACTTTCCTCTTTCCCTCTACTATTCCTCTTTGTTACCACGAAAAGCCACATCTTGCAAGTGTATGGAATGGACATCCTGTCCTCTCAGCCAATAAGACATATGAAAATCTTACAACTAATATAGTGTGGGTTTTTTCACTAGCAAACACTTGTACAAATATGCTCATGTGCTGTGGAAATGCTGCATACCTCTTGTACAATTCGATAGAGATATAGCCTCTCCAACTATTAATCAACTACACAAAAACTCTCCGGTTAGACAAATCAACATTCAAAACAAACCAACGAATATTTTGAATTTCATTATAATATAGTTGTATCTTGGATTGAATTCTAAGTCAATCCTGAAGGAAAAGTGTATGCTTTATTCCATTTGCAGGAGAAACACACAAAGTCTGTATCCCTGGTTTGCATTAATATCCGTTAGGGTGAAACAGTATTGAAGTTGAAGGTTAAGAGAATAATACCGCCAACGAGGGGTTTTTGCCTGTACCCTGACCCAGCCATTAGCACAGCCCCTTAGCCAAGGGCACAAACCCCCGAGTTAAAGGTTTTAATCCCTTTTCTATCATGATGAACCACCTAAAAGGCTGTAAAAAATCACACTCACACAACAAATCAACATCACGTCCAGGCCCATCAGTCTGTAGATGAAGATTAATGCCATCTACTGGTTATTTCCCAAAGGACTGCCTCAGATAACAAAGACGCCTTGGATGGCAACGATAATTTTCATAGCTCCAGGATTTTTACAATTTAACAAGAGACAAGTAAACTTTGAGGATATACTTAGCCACTATAGTAGATTATTGCAAGCAGAGAACACGGGGATATCTACAAGGAGCACTGCATCATTTTGTTGTGAACGAATATGAAAGGAGACCATGACCAAAATGTTACTTTTGAACACGATTTACAAGGTCATGGCCATGGAAAAATTGACATTTTTTACACAGATGGTGTAATAAGCATGTAAACATGAGAGTGGAACTGCTTTACTACCCAAGCAGTTTGCCTGTGGGTGGACTTTGCTGTACTTCGCCCAGCAATATTGTTCAATTCTTTTTGTCTTGGACAATTCAGTGATTATGGTCATAATAATCTGATCGCATCTCTTAAGATGTACAATTGCGCCCACTTCACACTGGAGAGGACCCAAGAGAAACTGTTCGTTAGCCATGTTAATAGAAACTGCCATGAACCTGCATATGTACATCGCTTTGCAAAAATCATAAATTTATGCTTATTTCATTCAACCTTCACATGAATAAAGCTCAATTTAAAATAAAAGCTGTCATTACTCTCTATTTGAACAAATAGTCAAGGAGGTTCCCTGTCTTAGTATTATGACCTGGCAATACTGTGTTCATATTGATGGTCCTTGGTTACCAGGTAACATCATGATAGAACTGTTGGCTCTATAGAGTTTATCACATACTGCTGTTCAAGAACACTACTTTTTTTTATTAGGAAACAACACGTGACAAGTAAAAGGAAAGTCCTGTGACTGTAAGGGCTTATTTTTTAGTCAATAAGATATTTATCGTCCACAAATATCAACACACTAATGGCAGTGCTTCCTCAAGGTGTATACCAAATTCTTGATGAGCCTCTCAGATATGTTGTCCCAATCCTTCAATCTTGGATAGACAATGCTGTGATGCCCTGGCTTTTTCCGCACTGCAGAAAAATGTGTGCTAAAACAATGATCAATTGTGACCAGAATTAAGCATAGGAAGCCTCACAGCTACTATACCCCACAAAGCCTTTGTGTGAGGTGTGGTTTTTAAGCACCTCAAATTTAGCCCATGTGCACTAAAACATGCCCTTATTTTGCTCATCTTCATACACGTTGCACCACATTGTACTATTTGACATATACAGGCGAATATTTTAAAGGTAACTGAAAAAGGTATGTATTTAATGTTAGGTTATAAAGGTGGAGAAATTGTTTTGAGCAGGTGGAGAATTGTTTTGAGCAGTTTAAACCTTTGTTGCTACAGACTTTGGTTGAGTGGTGATGGACATCCACACGACAAAAAAAAGGGGGGGGGGAGGTTGGGTTCATTCTAGCCATTCTCCACATTGCCATAGGCGAATGCTATCTCCATGTGGCAATGAAACATTTAATTAACACTGGAAGCCATCTTCACGGTTGCAAAAGCAAAATTATGCAAGTGATGAGGTTCAATTTTTACTGGGTATATTCTAGCAAAAGGAAACATTCAGTATGTTGATTCTTACTGTGTATATTCTAGCGAAAAGAAACATTCAGTATGTTGATTCTTACTTTGTATATTCTAGCAAAAAGAAACATTCTGCATGTTGATTCTTACTTTTCTTCACGTTACTCAACAGCAGCTAAATCTGAATGCTGTCAAGACTAATGTAATAAAAAATAAAACTGTTTAAGAGCTGGGAGTAGTAAAATACTTGGGTGTACATTTCAACTAAACTTTATCATTCTATAAGTAAATTGAGTACATAGCCCGCAAGTTAAACAAAAGACTTGCATTCCTTGGCATGGCATCCAGGTACCTGAACGCTAAGCCATTGGTAACTCTGTACAAGGTTTTGACTCGACTACGTTATAAGTATGGCAAACTAATTTGTGACTATTGTGCTTTACGTCATAAGTCAAAATTATGCGTTCTCCACAAGGCTTTGGAACATTTGCAGTACCGTTATGCATTTGTTCTGATTACTCCCTTTCCTGCACACGTAAGCCCTAA
Organism: Hermodice carunculata; assembly: GCA_964020975.1. NCBI lineage: Eukaryota > Metazoa > Annelida > Polychaeta > Eunicida > Amphinomidae > Hermodice > Hermodice carunculata. The sequence goes on along the minus strand of OZ026623.1, from coordinate 14,698,946 downwards.
GTTCATTCTAGTTTTTTATGTACAAGGCTGTGGTACAAGGTCAATCTCAACCTGATTTTTATGTATACCATCAACTAAAACATATAATGGTAAATTTTGGACATCACTTTAGAGCACTGTGTTGTGGAGTAGAATTCCACAGCAAGCCAGACGTCATTCAAGAAACTGTTTTGTTTAAAAAGTGAGTGTCATAGGTGGACTATCCGTTTCCATCTACGTACATCAACTGACCACAGGAGTAATGAAATACCCATCTGATTGAAACTTATTGACAGGTTGTCTACCAGAAATGGTATCACATGTTTTTTTAGGTCAACAAAAACTAGCTTCACATGCAATTTCCTTCCCTACACATTCACCATTATTTGGGGAATTTCCTGCGGCCCCCCCCCCCCCGTCACATATATGTATACGGGACAGTGAGGTACTGTGCGTCTTTTCTGTCCTTGTAAATATCCATCTCAAAACAATTAATGCTTTTCATTTCATGGCATTGATGTGTGCAAAACATATGTGGTTTTACTGCTTATTAATGCTGATAATTGAGACGTCAATCAATATGGTTAAGTGATTATATGACAAATATAATTGTCATTATATTTCTAACAATTTTCAAGAGACTGTGATACACCCAAGGTGTGATAATATCCCTGATTATGCAAGCCTATGTCAAATTTGACCTTGCTTAGTGGAGCATGTCTTTTTTTTACTAAAATCTAAATCAAATGATAAGTTAATGAAAAATCTCTAAATCTGGTTGGTTATCCTTTGTTCACAGAGAAGCACATTGAGAGTTAATGGTGCCATCTAATGACATTTTTGCGAACCCTCTATTTCAACTACAACTTGTGTCCAGTGTAAATGTAGCCAAGTATGGGTGCCAATGTTTTTCAAATCACAGATAATGTGGACAAGATGATATGTCCCTTATGTCAACAGAAAGTTTGGAGGTTCATCTAAAAAAAATACAAAATAAAGATTCCAAAAAAGGTGGAGAGTTACTTTTGTTGGCTAGTTTATGCATATCCATGGTGCAAAAAAGTGCCTGTTCCGCCATACCATATCATGCCCCTA